>JAVTVY010015474.1:0-67691 GCA_036873755.1 Hanleya hanleyi
AATAAATTTTGCTAGATAAGTTTACTGTCTATAGTCCAATGATTAACAAATATCACGAAACTACATGATGAAGCAAATTCCCCAGATCTGACTGGTGCAAGTAGATATTGGACTGAAGTCATGAGAATTTCACGTAATTAAAAAAAACTAGAGCCGTAGGCACTGAAACGGGGCTATTTAAATGTAAAATGTTGGCTGTTGGAATTATTCCACTAACTCTTGGATGTTCAATCCCATGGCGAAGAGCCATACAATTTGTAGTCTCACACATTTCTCTCAATAAGGATCTCTATAGTGCATTAGTGTATTTGTACAGATATATTTAAAAAAATAACTTGTCACCGATGAGACAGACATTTATTATGAAACCAACCTGATGAAATGATAAATAATGTCTTCTCTGCATGTTACCAATATTTGTGAAATATTTTTACTTTTTTCAGATTATAGAAAGCATATCCTTCAGCAGTAAATGACAAAAAGTGAATACGGAGATACAATGTAAAATCCTCATGGTTAGATGGACTGGATCTATGCTGGGATGTATCCTCTCATGGCATCATATTATTTACATGTACCTCCTCCTGCCAGTACACCACTAGTTTGGAAGGTTACAAATTACAAGCGTCTAGTCCGTCATTCATAATTCAGCCGTCGTCCATTAGAGAATATCTGCGTCCTTAATCCAGAGATATATTCCATATTCCATGTAACGGTATTAGCACCAAATTCAAAAAGACAATCATAGTATACACATAGGCTTGTGTCCTGCAAGAGAGAAGCGGTCAACAGTTTTCAATGATGCCGGCAAGCATCATGATGTTCCAAAAATATCAAATCCGTATCGCTGATCAGTATTCTTAATCCATAATATTCGTTGTGAAGTCGTCATCTAATGAATGATGTATCTCAGTCACGCTTTGATTGTGACTGTTCATATGAGTACCATGATGATCTTGAAGTACATGGGTTCATACGGCCCCTAGCCCCGGGTTAAGCGGAATTAGACAAGTTACGAAACGCAACGCCACAGATCTTGCACGCTACGCTCGGATTTTGCTATCAGCATGCGATATGTATCGCCAAATTTGAGAAACTTTGAGTGGAGACGCTTTTGTAAGACAAATTCTTAAAATGGTTGTATGCAGACTTGTACATGTAGCTCACTGCTATCTAAACATAACTTGGAGTTTGACCCTATCAATTGACCCTATCAGTTAAGTGAGCCAAGCCATTGACCTAGGTCATGCATGTGTCTGCTCTAAATGGTATAGAGGATCTGGTGGAGGGGATGCTTGTGTGTTAGTCCCCAAGTTACATACCGTGTATACAATTCCTGCAAGAATGGAAGCATAGAAAATTAGAATTTCTTGCCAACATGGCAAACATATGATAAGTCTGCCTTCAACTATTTTCTTCTGTATATGTTAAGTGTTCTAAATAAAGTTTTTATCAACCAGCAATTTATGACATCCTTTCAGGAAAACTCTCTAAGTCAACCTCTGAATAGTATCCATTTTGTATTCATGCTCTAAAGCAGGAAATCTCTGTGAAAATGACATATGAACATATAACAATAGCAGAAAATATTTAACTTCACTAATATAGACCAGGTGAAACAAAATCTAGCCAAAATAGTTGACCAAACTATCTGCAGTAGCTGAATAACTTGAGGACTTTTTTCTTCTGCTCTTCCTCTCGAGGCCTAAAGCAGTTAAATAAACAACCAGTCACCCTGGAAACGGTACCAATTGTGCTCAAGTTTTTCCTCAGTAGGGACTAAATCACCCCGTAGAAATAAATAAATGGCCATTTGACTTACAAGGGATGTGAATTATAACACTGGGAATGTTATATTCGTGTTAGGCAAATTAGAAATACTTTTCCTTGATTCAAAGAAGTAAATTTCCATTTTATGAAAAAAAAATCTTATTTGAAGATGCAAAAATGCGCCTTCATTATTTCGCCAACACCACCAAAATCTTGTCAGTCCTTTGCCTATCTTGCAAGATAATTATACCCAAATGTCCTGGAAATCAAACAGGTTGTTTAGAAGATATCATGTTACACATGTTTACCTGCATTCATGTCTATAGCGTCACTTAGTGATGACCAAATACCACAAAAAAACAAGCAGGTGAAATCTAAAGCCCTAGGGAGATGGTACATAAGAGTTCAATAGAAAAAAAAATTTAATCATGATAATGGTTGTCAGATAATTGAAATTTTTCATCTAATTGGCAATTTGATTTGCACCGAAAGGGAATGATCACATCGGCATATCCTATATTTATGCTTGGCAACCAAGAATACAACAATTTTTAAGTCTTTCTTGAAGCGAATTGGCAAATTTTCATTTCACGAAAAACTTCTTTTTTTAAACATAAAAACGTGCCTTTATAGTTATGCCAGCTAAACCAAAACCTTTTCAGCACATTGCCTATCCTTCAAGACAATTGTAATGAAATTTCATAGAAATCAAACAAGCGTTTCAGACGAAATAATCAGAGAAAGGTTTAGCTATGCTCTGACTACAGCACCATCTAGCAGTGAACAGCTCGGCTATCAAAACACAACCAGACAAATTTCCCAGGCCTATGAGATAGCAGTCTGACCTGAAAATATTTAACGGTTTCAGAGATATTCACGTTTAAAGTCGCGGCGGCGGTGGCGGCGGACCCGGCGGAAGCGTTTCTCATGAAAACATAGGCGCATTGATCACTTTGTGGAAATGCTCTATAATATGCTCACCATTTTCACCAAACATCTGATTGACTGACTTGATACTCCCATTGTGTACATACCTTGTTAAATACTGGAGTTATCTCATTGTATATACATGTATTCCTGAAGATGGCATTAATATATGTTGAAATATTGAATCACAAAATGTCTTCAGACTTTGCTTTCCTCTTCGGTAAAGCAAGACTTCCTGAAATTATATATTTATATGTTTACCTGTTTTATATTATATTTCTTTGGAAATTCCATTATAGAGACATGATCTGCTGGAATGAACAGAGCAAGGAAAGGTGTGAATTCCAGTGGATTCCAGACAAAATTGTGAATTTTAATCGGATTGGAAGTTCACTTTCCCGGAAAAAGCTTGGAATTCCCAGCAAAGTTACGGCTAATTTTGCTGGAAAATCAGAGTTGAGCTGGAAAAAGCTTGGAATTCCCAGCAAAGTTATGGCTAATTTTGCTGGAAAATCACAGCTGAGGGTTTGAATCGGACTGGAATTCCAGGCTGAAAATAAAAAATTTCAGCTGGAAATCCGCTGTCTTCTTTAGGGGGGGTACTGACTATTTCTGGAATAGCCCATTATTTAGAATCTTTATTCAACATCACTGCTAGTGCTAGTGTCGATGTTGTGTTGTTGTTGCTATAATTTGTGTATTATTAAATTGCAACCCATGTAAAATTATCCTCAGATGAGACCGATGCAGATAAAATGTGATACAGAGAGGACAGAAGAACAGTCGATGAATGTGATATAATCGACCACAGACATTAATAAGAAGCTGAATTACGGATGTTGCCTGATATTCAAGGGATTTCTTTCAAAGTTTGATGGCAAAGCATTTACACACCATGGTGGCCAATTCGGGAAAGATCGGCAGTTTGTCGGAAAAACCCGAATGGATCGGAAGTGACGAAAATTTACAAAATGGAGTCGGTTTGCAGGTGGTTGTGTTCTTGGAGGCGGAAGAAGGAAGGAAATGTATTTTAACAGATCGACAACACCTTGGCTTATAAAAATGAGCTCTCTACACGGGACAAAATCAGGTCATGGTTCACAAATAATCAAACAAATAATATTTAACTAATCCTGCTTTCATTGGGTTCTTAAGTGTTAGTTACTAGGCCAGCCGCCTGTCTGTGCCTAGGGCTAGGCGGCTAGGCCTATCTAGCTACAACATGTAACCTAGTGATGACGTTTATATATTGACCTTATATTGTCACTAGGTTACAAACCGCTCCATACCACATTTGTCTTTTATTTTCCGTATGGTATAAAGAATCAAGTTACGGCCACATACCTATCATTTCTTGGTAGATGGTATCATTTCGAATAGCGGTGACACACTGCCCGCAAAATCCGCTGCCGATTTCATCGCATTTCAGCCAGTTTTTCCAGCAGCTCCCGCTTCGATCTGCAATTTGTCTTCCATGTTTCTTTTCGAAATGAACTGCGCATGCGCCAATGCCGTGACCTTTGTAAAACCGGAAATACGCTCTACAACACTATATGTATGAGATTTTACAAAGGTCACGGCATTGGCGCATGCGCAGTTCATTTCGAAAAGAAACATGGAAGACAAATTGCAGATCGAAGCGGGAGCTGCTGGAAAAACTGGCTGAAATGCGATGAAATCGGCAGCGGATTTTGCGGGCAGTGTGTCACCGCTATTCGAAATGATACCATCTACCAAGAAATGATAGGTATGTGGCCGTAACTTGATTCTTTATACCATACGGAAAATAAAAGACAAATGTGGTATGGAGCGGTTTGTAACCTAGTGACAATATAAGGTCAATATATAAACGTCATCACTAGGTTACATGTTGTAGCTAAGGCCTATCTAGCCCGAAAACATCGGCTAAGGGGTCTATTTTTTTTATTTTTTTTTATTGTTGTTGCTGACCCCTTTAGCCCGAATCACATATACAGACCGAAAAAGGAAAAAAATAAATAAGACGTCATGCAGTCGCTCGAGATCTTCAACTGCACACGGCGTGGGGAATTGAGACAAAGGCACGAAAAGCATTTTATCGAATAAATAATATGATTTGGCATCTCCAGAACTTTGATAATCAACTAATGACTCATTCCGTTAGACGAAATCTTCTTCCAAACTCTAATTTTGTCATCTAACTCGTCAAGTTGCCCCCATTTTCAGTCTCGTTGAGAGAACGAGATTTCCAACGCGATTGACCTTTCTGACCACGTGACTCGTCCATTTCACCATAGTCAGATCAGAAAGGTCACGATACTAGTGCGCGCGCACGGCCAAGTCTCGTTGAGCTGTAATCTGAGGAAATGGCGGTAAACATCGAAATCGAGCGTTTATTGTGTTTTCTTCGTCGTCACTAATTTTTTGGAGTCCCAAACAGTCATTAGAGATGGTACATGGTGAAAGAACCTCAGGTCGGTCAAACTGTATGAAATTGGCATATTTTTTCTCTCCCGTTTCGTTATTTTCGTCAGCGAAAAGTTGCTCTTCGCGAGACGAATTTTTTTCTCCAAAATTTAACCCACCCTCGATCTGGGCTGTGATAGGAATGCCACGCCCCCTTACCCTAAATTTACCTATCACAGCCAGAGTTTCTGGGTTAAGGCCTATCATGCCAGGCAGTGTGTGACACATGTCATAATGTACATGCATTCACTGTCACAGTCACATTAATAATCATAGACATACCAGAATCAGATAAAAAACCAAGAACCCTAAATACCCCACTTATAGAACAACAGTCAGCTTATCCCCACTTTCTCATATCTATTTTCTTTCAATTGCAATTACTAATTCAACCTGTAACCATCTTGGTCATCTGTACACGGTAAGACTGACCCTGGGAATTTTCAGACTACTTTCGGCAACTATAAGAGGAAATTCCCTGAAATCAACATCACGTGATGTCATCAGCCAATCAGCTAAACTCTACCGACGTAACCCCAACATAACCTGCCATTTACGAGTCGTGTCCTTTTCTGTAAAACCTTTACTTTCCTATATATGTCGCGCCTGGCCCCTCTCGAGGTAGTCCTTCAGTATTCATATTTAGGTGTTACTGTATCTTACAATGGGAAATATAGTACTGCCATTGCTGATTTACAAAGCAAATCCCTTAGAGCATGGTTCAAAATCCGATGTAAACTGACATCTACTATGCAGTTACCTACTACAACATTGTTAAAAATATTCAGAGTCATATGTAAACCTATATGCACCTATGCTTGCTTTCCATTCGAAAAGATGATCTTTTTGACAATTGGGATTCCAAATCTTGTAATCGAACAATAATAAAAATTGTTAAATCTATCTTTAGAAGTTCCCAAAAGGTGCATATCGGTGCTCTATGCGAACTTGGCCTTTTTCCTTTGACAGGTGATGTTATATTAGCAACTCTGAAATATTATAATAGGCTGTGGTTCACCTCCAATGACAGACTTGTTCATAAAGCCTTGCAGGAGGACATTAGACTGTTGTCCTTGAATGCTCAAGTCTCTTTAACTGCTTGTGTCAATCATATATGTTTTGTTCTTAAAGTAACCATGGGCAGCATTCTATTTCTTAGCTCTTCCTGCAAGTTATATACCATTGTCGAGAAACTAGAAGAAAAGTTCAAATTCCAGTTCCACTTTGAATCGTCCACCGTTAATCCAATTTCTGGCACTGGTAACAAACTTCGGACATATGGTCTTCAAAAAGGATATTGGCTTTTCAAGATACCTTGAAACCATCAAAAACAAAAAACATAAAAAAGCTTTAACATTATTAAGACTTAGTTGCCATTCTCTTGAAATTGAACGGGGTCGCTATAAGAAACCGAAACTGCCAGAAGACCGACGGTTCTGGCAGTTTTGTCCCTCATCTGTAGAAGATGAATTTCA
The DNA here is from genome assembly GCA_036873755.1 of Hanleya hanleyi. Taxonomy (NCBI): domain Eukaryota; kingdom Metazoa; phylum Mollusca; class Polyplacophora; order Lepidopleurida; family Hanleyidae; genus Hanleya; species Hanleya hanleyi. Next base: position 6,618 of record JAVTVY010015474.1, read on the forward strand.
CTTTGTACTTGAATGCTCTGCTTATTCCTCAACTAGAGAAATTAATCGAGGATCTGATTAACTTGCACAGCTTATTACCTAGTGTCCTACTAGACAAGGGGAGACTATTCAGGCTAGTCATGGATCTCTTACCAGGGTGCGAAATAGCCCTTACCTTTCTTAATATCGTAATATGGGGGAATAAAAATTAAAACACCTCTTTTAATTGAAAGAGCTATTTAGTTTGTATCAGACAGTATACCTATAATGATATAATTCTTTAATTGAATAGAATTACATGTACATTCAGCTCGACTTATTATAATATACATATATATGATTAATATTGAATTTGCTAGATTTAATTTTATTAAGCACCAGTTTAATTTGAATATCACAAAATGGTGGTGGCTGACTATAACGAACTTCATCCATGAATCTATTTTTTTTTTTTTTTTATGATTCAAACCTCGAGTTAAATCGACGCAGTCACTCATTCTTCAGCATTCAAGAATGGTACAGAATTAGAAACATTTGCGTACACTTCACCGTCCATAAGATGGCTTGCGAATCGTGTGTCGCCATTATTGTGGAGCGATATCCGATACTCTGCTGTATACTGTTCGGCCTTTATCCGGTGGAAAACAGACTCGAGAAATTGGATAAATTACAGGTTTTTCATGCTACTTCTGAATCATATATCAGGGCCTGATCCAGGCCGTTTTTGAACCCGTTATAACGGGTTTGGGCGCCATGAGTTTGGGCGCCCAAATGAGAAAAAAAAAAAAAAAAAAAAAAAAATTTTTTTTTTTTTTTAATTTTTGTTAGCAAATTCCCTCTGAACAGGCTGAAACCTATATTAATGCAATTACTATTGCCAAATATGAAGTTATCAGGCTGTATTTAGACCATTCAATACTCCCACAGCTTCCATGGGCTTCGACAGTCCCACATCGCGGCCTATTTCACTATAACTTATCACACTCTGCGCCAGGTAAGGGTGCCCAAACTAAAAGTCTAGATCAGGCCCTGTATATTGTCTGAGCTTACAAAAGTTGCATAAACAAATAACTTCCATATCATTCAAGAGGTGTTGTCAGGAGCCACGGAGCACATTTGAAAGTGGTGGGGGGGGGGGTGAACTCCTATATCGGCCATATTAAATGTCGGACTGGGGCTATCTAAGATACCACTCATAACATTGCGTTCTCAAAAAATGAGGGCGGGGGGTGGGGCTGAACTCCTATATCGGCCATATTAAATGTTGGACTGGTGCTATCTAAGATACTACTCATAATATTGCGGTCTCAAAAAATGAGGGGGCGGGGGGTAGCCCCCCCCCCCCTTGTTTGTGGCCCTTGGTTGTAGATCGGTAATTTATTTTGAGCAAGTAGGACAGGACAATTCAATTCAATTCATTTTATTGTACAAAACACTCATTAGAGTTGGTACAAAAAAGTAACAATAACAAAATAATATGTGTAATATTGGACTTGTTAGCTGAGCTCCCATGAACGGGTTCTCATATTATCCCTGTTGTATCCTGGAGTCTCTAATTTCTTTGAGATCAAAGATGTACCGCCCAATAAGGGGCGATAATGTAGGTAAGCAGGGTATGAAATAGACAAACAAATTCTAGTTGCCCATCGGCAAGCACACGCAACCAACACATCCAAATGCATTGTAATTTGGACAGAATTTGGTTGCCCAAAGGAAATTTAGGTTGCCCCGGGCAACTGGGCCTTGTATTGTTAAAACTTGTTGGAATGCCTCAGTGTCAATATTAATCTATCATATTTTAGAGAGTACAGTAAACTTTTGATTTGTAATTGTTTTAATTCGTTATGGTTTATAAGTTACCAACAGCAAACTGATTTAAATAGGACAATATGTGACAAGATAATTACATTCAATTTAATATAATATTTTAGATGGCGTAATCTTCAGGCACACAGCAGGGATTAAATTTAATTCATTCCAATAGAACATACATTTCTCTGAAAATAATCTCCATTGATAAATATTCAGATATGAAATAAAAATTTCTTCCATGATTTATTATAAAAGCATATGCGGACAGAATGTAATTTGGTTTAGTTCTATTCAAATACTTCACACTTCTCAGATTTAGATATATAATGCATACATATAGTATAAAACTAACTCAAGTAAGCTGCACCTACAGTCAGACTGGTGAAGCTCAGACTTTATGCGTATCAGCATTATTATATATGGAAAAAATGGAATATTACATTTTAACGATAACATACTATTAGATGTAAAATTGAAATAGCTCGGGTGATTAAGATTTTTTTTTTTTTTTTTAAAAACACAGAAAAAAGAGAAAAAAAAGCGGGAACAACAATAACAACGACAACATTATCATACTGTACAATTTACATCAGATTCATCAAATTTGATTTATAACCAGTCAATTTGATTTATAGTCGATATTTATTCCATTTCATATTTTAATTGATGAGATAGCTGAATTTTCAACCTCCTAGTCAGTCTATCTGTTGAAAGCATGATGAAAATCAAAATGATTATTGTTACCAAACAGCTCAAATTCATCATTTCAGTGAATTTAGAGGGTGATCAAATTGACCTCGAATCCATTTTAATTTTGAAATGTGTCATATCAGAGTGGGTTATTGATTAGTTATCTGGCGACCCCACCTAATGCCACTTTAGGAGGTGGCATAACTATACCGAGATAATACGTCACCCTACACACAGTTGATGGGTAGGTTCTGATTGACTTGTCTCTGGTTTGTAGATGAAATTTACACCTCAGATTTTGAATACTTCAGGTTGTCCAATCTATCAAGGTTACTTTGAAGTGTGAACGGAAAATTGGCTTGTGCATGGAGATGTCTGGATTCAACAGTAAATATGTGATTTAGATGATGGCAAATGTTTGGATTTCAATAATCAGCACCGCCATAATGTGATGTGTCGGACCATTTCAAATATATCGTGGGTGATACAGGTCTATTGACCCATGGCCATGATGGCCTTATTGGCGATTTTAATTATTTCTTGCGCTGTAAAACTTACCTTCACATACCTTATTGCTATCGTGTTCCTACGCGATTGCTCTATTGTAAAACCTTACCACAGAACCAAAAGAAATAGTCCCTGTAATGCCCAATGCCCATGCGCGAGTACCCAGAACCCTCTCTGTCTGACCACGTGACTTCCTTCTTTCCTCTACAACCGTAGCGGTCAGACGTAGTTTCTAGTGCTCTGTAAAAAAGTGTCAAGATCTACATCTGGAGTACCACGCAATTCCTAGTTCATTACCTTGGATTACCTCGGAGATTCCCTGGGATATTTACTTGGAGAAGAGAGTGGAGTATTACCAAATTCCTGTGATTCTGGATACCTACCTGGACTTCTACAAACGTCAGGGAGTATACGTTGGAATCATAATAAAGATGGCGTCCGTCTTCTGTGTTCTTCGTGGACAGTCTAAACCCACGACGGACCTGCACTCAGCATGTCCGCCGTGTAGAGGTGTTTGGTGCGATCAGTACGCTAAATGTGCGGAATGTGAGCTATGGCCCGACAATATATTTGAACAGTATCTTGTCGGTTCTTATGCCGGAGAAATTCTGCCGCCGCCCGGCTTTAGTAGGGCCGAGAGCTTGGTCGCCTCTCCGTCTCGCTCCACTGTGAACGAGCCGGACGAGTCTGCCTCTGTTGATATGTCCGTAACCCAAGATACGGAGTTAATTTCGCCTCGTAAATTACCGAATGTTGTTACAATTTCTCCTCCTCCATGCACTAATTCTGTTTCAGGGACCAAGGTGGGGAATAAAGATGGCGGGCGCCCTGCAGGTAAAGTATTGCACGGGACGCCCTTGACCTTGACGGCTACCTTTGATCCATCATTTGTGACGTCACTTCCGACCAAAGGTCCCCTATTCAGGATAGTGAATCCGGAGAGTGTGGCTATAACCCCTGTCAAGGATCCGTCACTTCCGGAGAATCTGTCAACATCTCGGTCCAGCCCATCTGCGTCTACAAAAATTATGGAGATGCCTGCTGTTTCATCGACTAATATCACCAGTTCCTGTGCAGTCTACGGTGATTATTACACCTGTTTCCGGTTTTGCTGAGTCTCGCCATTCTTTTCTGAATGTGCCGAAACTATCCAGGGCGCCTCTGCAACAGCTTACTCAACCGGTACATCTTCCACGTATGCCTGTGTCCAGCTACGACTTCCGGCCTACGGTAGCTCCGATTGGATGCTTACATGCAACCTCTTACATCATATCTTCCGGTATCATCTTACCTTCCGGTATCATCGTCTCACATCGGACCTTCCACTGCTTTTCTTGCGCATGCTCCGACGTCGGCTACTACATCCTACTATAGGACTGCCTCTACGTACGATGTTCCTGTTACTTCATCGGTATATGGTGTTCCGGGTCTTTCATCGATGTATGATACTCGAGCTACGTCATCAATGTACAGACTTCCGGTTACGTCATCGGTGTATAGCTGTCCGGCTGATCCCTATACTGCGCCTCCATACTCTCCACTTCCTGTGCATAGTGCAGTATATAGGCCTACATCGTATCCTTCGGTGGCTTCTGTAGCCCGACCATTTGATGTACCCCGCCGAGTGTATCCTCCTGCACGTATACCTACACATCCGACTTCCGGTACATCGGGTGCTTACTTCCGTTCTCCATCTCCTAGGCCTGTCGGATATGCTATGCCATATCATGCGCCTATACCGAGACGGCAAGTTAGGGTTGCTCACCCACATCTGCCTAGATACCCAGCTAGGCCTGCGATGTCACAGTATGCGGCTGCTTCCGCTTCCGCCTTACTTCCTCCTTCTGATAGGCAGTGCCCCCCAGCAGCATCTATTTCTGCCAGCCTGTCCGACAGGTTTAATAGATTATCTGCTGATTTTGCAGCCCTTCAACGTGACATGTTGATGCCTCCACCACCACCACCACCGACACCACTTCCGGTCCCTGAGTGGGCTGGCTATCAACCTCGCCCCGTATCATGAAGACAGCCGACTTCCGCCACCCAAGCTCATCTACCACTTGATCTCTCGTGGGGTAGTAGACCTACGCCAGTTGTGGAATCGAGAAGGGTCACTGCGATGTCGGATCTCAGACAAGAGCCTACTCATCGCACATCACTTCCGCCGTCCAGAGCCGTTTTTGAATGTGCTGAGCGCATGCGGGATGCCTTCTCTCTGCCTAAGACCCAAGTTGAGAGGCAACGACAACAGGAATCTAGATCTCTGTTTAAGAAATCTACTGGTGTCTTCCCACTGGAGCGGCCCATTTTTCGGTCCTATTCAGTGCACGGTTCACCCTGGCATGATCGAGCTGCGATCCAGGAACCAGAATTCGATCAGTTCATTGGAGCCACTCCGCCTAAGAAGGATATTCCTCTTTCTGTTCATCAGATTTGTCTCCTGGAGGACACTTCGAGACAGGAGGTAGTGATTACTTCCCATCTAGACTTGTCATTCGTACGATACTTAATCGCATACCTCAGACGTCAACTTCCGGTTTTGTTTCCGTTCCTGTCGATGACGTCAACCTGATGAAGGACTTCCTGATGGCAGCTGCGCGTGCGGACGCGGACTTGATGGCATCTTCAGTCTTCATGTCCGCTATGTTCGTACACCTAAGGCGTCTCTCACTGTCGGCGGCCCTGCCTACGTATACCCCGGCCAGTGTGAGATCAGCCTTAAGGGAGCAGTCCCCCGCCTCGGGACTTCTGTTTGCGGGTATTATCCCAGTGCTGCAGAATGAAATGTCCGCTGCCAGGACCACGCACTCCTATTTTGCACCACAACAGAGGAAGCGATCGGCCCCAGAGACCTCGACGGCGTCTTCCTCGGCCCCGAAGAAAGCTTCTTCAAGTTCTTCTTCCGGGGCTGGTACAAAAAGGATGCGCCCTCCTCTTCGAAATCAGGCGGAGGTTCGAAGGGAGGGGGGAGCGGCCACTCTAAACGTGGAGGCGGAAAAGGGAAGTCCGCTAAAGCTCCCGAGAAATGAGGGCACAGACCATGCAGATGTTCGTTCTGCATGGCGAGACCGCACGTTGCTGCTGTTCCCAATTTCACCAGATCCTGCGCTTCCGGTAGGCGGGAGACTTTTGGCGGAATTGGGAGGCAATCCAGGCGGATTCGTGGGTGTTGAACACCCTACGTCATGGGTATCGGCTGGAGTTCGCCACAACTCCCCCGTTGACTTCGTCACTCAAGTCGTCTCGAATTCCTGTGCGTCGAGAGCACCTGATGGAGATTCAGAGGTCCATGGACAAGTTGGTAGAGAAGGGTGCTGCTATAGAACTTCCGCCAACCGATATGTCCCCAGACTTTTATTCTCCGGTGTTCCTGGTCCCCAAGAAGAACACTACCGAATGCGTATGGTCATAAACCTATGCCGGTTAAACAAGGACTTCTTGGCCCCACCTCCTCATTTCCGAATGGAGTCATTTCGGTCTATTCGTTCGGCACTGTTGCAAGGGGACTGGATGACGTCTCTCGACCTCCAAGATGCATACCTGCATGTTCTGATCTACAGGGCTCATCACAAATATCTGCGCTTCCTGGTTGGCAACCGGAAGTTCCAGTTACTTGTGCTCCCTTTCGGACTATCCACGTCCCCTTGGGTCTTCACCAGAGTTTTCAACCCAGTGGCGTCATTCCTGCACACCAGAGGTCTCAAGTATCACTTCTACCTCGACGATTCTCTACTACGGAATCAGTGCAGGGAAGAACTCCGCAAGGACACCAAATTTGTTTGGGAGGTCCTAGTTGCTCTGGGCTATCTTCCTCACGAGGGCAAATCGGAGTTGACACCATCCCAGTCTCGAGTCTTTCTCGGAGTTTCCTACGACATCCTTTCAGCGTTAGCGAAACCTCCGGAAGATCGCTGGAAGAAAATTATGACGTCGGTGCCGACATTCCTGTCAGCATCGCACAGACGTGCTCTCCAATTCGCTGCGATTATCGGCCTGTTAACATCGACTCAGGATGTAACGCCTCGAGGCCGCTTGCAGCTTCTGCCGTTGATGATGCACCTCAACAACTTTTGGCCGAAACGACACCTGAATCCGACTGTCCCTGTGACAGAGGATGTCAAACGTCTCCTGCGCTTGTGGTTGCAGCCGGAGAACGTGATGATAGGTGTCTCCTTCCTACCCTTTCAGCCGTCCCGTCAACTGTTCCGGATGCATCGATGGAAGGATGGGGAGCACATTTGGGTTCGAGGTCAATATCCGGCTTGTGGAACGACAGCCAGAGGAAGATGCATATCAATGTATTGGAATTCCAGGCCGTAACCCTGGTCATACAGAGATTTCTTCCAGACCTCACGAACCAATGCTTGTTAGTAGCAACGGACAACACGACAGTCCTCGCCTACATAAACAAGCAGGGAGGAACTCATTTTCCCCAACTGCTGGATCAGGCACACAAATTTTTCAACCTCTGTTGGGACAACAAAATTGCTGTGCGAGCTCGCCACATTCCCGGTCATCTGAACGTGCTGGCCGACACATTATCCAGACCGAATCAGATAATATCGACCGAGTGGCAGCTTCACGAAGACATCTTAGCCCAGATGTCTCGGATGGGAGACGCCGAATGTGGATCTGTTCGCCACCCGTTGGAACCATCCACTTCCGGCCTATGTGTCTCCTGTTCCGGATCCAGCAGCCCTGGCAGTCGACGCCCTGTCTTTGGACTGGTCCGGCATGATTGCGTACGCATACCCGCCGCCAGCAATCTTGTCGCAAGTCCTCCGGAAAATCCAAGCACAGCCGTGCGTGGTCTACCTTGTGGCTCCGTGGTGGCCCACTCGCCCATGGTTTGCAAACCTAATGAATCTTCTCATAGACGTACCTCGTCGGCTGCCGCTTTGGTGGAACCTGCTTCGTCAGCTGAGATCCAGCCTGTACCACTCGAATCCCGGTCTATTTCAACTGACCGCGTTCAAGTGCTCCAGCATCAGCTCGTTGAGGCTGGATTTTCTGTCGAAGCATCCGAAAGGATGGTCCGGTCCACCAGAGCATCAACTACTGCGGTGTACCAGAACAAGTGGAAGTCCTTCGCTACCTGGTGTTTTGGACGTGGAATTGTTCCAACCTCTGCCTCTGTTCAGCAGGTAGCAGCCTTCCTTTTGCATCTGTTTCATGACAGGCAGCTTTTTCCGGCCACGGTCAACGGCTATCGGTCCGCTATCTTCAATTGACCACAGGTGTCAACCCATCACTCGACGTCAACCTTTCCGCCCTTCTTCGTTCCTTTCGGGTGGAGAGGCCTACTCCGACGCCGCAGCTTCCTATATGGGATTTGGCACTGGTTCTTAGGCGCCTGTCCTTGCCGCCCTTCGAACCCATCGGCACCTGTGAGATGAAGTTTCTCTCCTACAAGGCCGTCTTTCTGATCGCCTTTGCATCTGCCACCTGCGTATCAGAAATCCATGCCTTGGACTTCAGGTCTTTGAGATACAACCCTGAGTGGACCTGGGTGGCGTTATCTACTCTCCCGGAGTTTGTTGCTAAGAACCAGTCACTCTACGACAACCTTCCGCGAGAGTTCGTCATCCCGGCTCTGTCCAACATCCTGTCCGCAGCTGTTGTTGACTACAGAGTCCTATGCCCCGTCAGAGCTCTCTCCTGCTACCTGGCCCGTGTGGAGCATTCATGAGAGCCGGGCGGGTGCGTCTATTCATCCCTTTTGGGCCCTCTGCAAAGCAGGAGATATCTAAAAATACCATATCTTCCTGGCTTTCCAAAACCATTCGTTTGGCGTATACAGACGTACCACTTGAGGTAACTACTTTATCCAAGGTCTCCGCCCATGAGATCAGGGCCATGGCGGCATCCTGGCCTCTATGGACCAATAGATCCGTGTCAGACATCATGAGGGCCTGCTACTAAAGGAGTAACGTAACCTTTGTATCACACTACCTCCGGGATTTGACGCTTCAATGACGGGACAGCTACTCGCTGGGACCCCTGGTGGCTGCCCAGTCTGTTGCGGACCCGTCTTCAACGCACTAGACCTCCTAGTGGTTTTACCATTTTTTAAAAATCTGGTAAGTGGCTGCTCTCCCCAAATTTTCAAAAAAAGAGGCGGGAGGTTTTGGTCTAGTGCTTGTCAGCTATTCACTTGGCCCGCTTATTATTATATATATATATAGGGCTGGGTGATTATATCGATGGCCATACCGTCATGCTACATGTCTTTATGGCACTCGATTATCTTGCTGACTCCTGTTTTATCCTTCGCCTATGCTTGAGACCTTTTCTGTTTTGACCACTATTTCCCTCCTCCTGCTATGATATTCTAGCAATAAGGTATGTGAAGGTAAGTTTTACAGTGCAAGAAATATGAAAAATTTGAAAATCAATTTTCCTATTTCACATACCGTGATGGCCCTCCCAGCCTCCCCGCCGATGGGTTATTCACACTGCGGTTGAATAGGAAAGAAGGAAGTCACGTGGTCGGACAGAGAGGGTTCTGGGTACTCGCGCATGGGCATTGGGCAGTACAGGGACTATTTCTTTTGGTTCTGTGGTAAGGTTTTACAATAGAGCAATCGCATAGGAACACGATAGCAATAAGGTATGTGAAGGTAAGTTTAAAGGTCAACCCAAACGGATTTTTTTTTGGTCTAAAAAGGCTTAATAAGCATAGTTCATACTGCACTTTGTATGAAAAAAATATTGAAAAAAATCTTATCTGATCATAAACACACGTAATATGGGAGCAAAGTGGGCTTATTCAGTTTCATAGCTGGGTTTGATGACGTCACAGAGGGAACTTGCCTGAGAAAAAATGGCGGATAACATGGAAAGCGAATGCAGTCAGAGCTCCGGTTCAGATGTCGATTCGAGCGATATCAGCTGCTTAGATGGAAATATTTTTCGCCAAGAAGATGAAATAGACATAGAGGAGGAGGATGATGACGGGCAAATTAACAGTTGTTTGCAGACCAACGGCGGAATTCAGCCCTATCAATTTGAGCCGTACGGCTCCGATTCTGACAGTGACAACCACTCTGACAACGTGGAACTCGACGACGACAGGATTTGGAGAGGTCGTTTGTTGAATACAGATTGGTATGCAACTTGACTGGAAACCTTATTATCGTCATCTATAAGACCAAATGTCCATATATTTCAAACTGTATTGAATGTAGAACGATTCTGTGATGTAACGAACGAGCACATCTGTGTTGTTATTGTTGTTACTGACCGAGGCAGCCTTTTCGAAGGGATAAACTCCGGGATTCGGCAGTATGGACAGTAAACTGTTGATAACTCTACTGATATACGTCCGACTTGAATTTTGTTTGTTTTCCCATAATCCCCATGAAATACCAATTTCAGAATTATATAGTTTGATAAAAAAACTTTGGACATTCATGGCGAAAAGTAAGCCGTGGTGAGTGGATCGGCATTCACATTTGCTCAATTTTCGACAAATTACCTCAATTAAATTGAAATCGAATGATATTCCCACAATCTCAAATGTCAAGGGATTATGAAAGTATAATTATCACTTCTGTATCTACAGCCATTCACTCCAATTGGTGTTTTTTATTTATTTACTTATCAAACGTATATATATTTATGAAAGATCATTTATTATTATTATTAAATAGTATATAATTTAGATAATTTATTTGCGTGAAGTTTGTGCCAACATTTGGCTAAAAACGCATACATAGAATGAATAAAATTGAACATACAAATACAGACATTAAGACACATTGGAACAAATGGTTAAACGTGTATATATGAAATAGAGACTCATCCAGTCTAACCTGTAGGTGCTCAAGCAACAAATGCCACGCGAGAGCGAGCAGGGCATGTACAGCCGTCCCCCTGCCCGAGGCCTCGCTTGCAGGCTAGGTTCGTTCAGCCGATGTCCGTGATAGATTCTCCTTGTCCGATTTCTTTGCCGTCACATTCTGATTGTTCTTACGTTTGATAGTTGGAATAGCTGTTCTCTTTAGTTTTGGTTTGTACCCGAATTCAACTGCTACGCTGTAGATGTCCTCGAATGATGTCTTTCTGTCAAAATGTGCCGAGCAAATTATACGAGTACTGGCTCGGGCCCTCTTTCCACACTCTCGTGTTGCGTACAAATTTCGTCAATTTGCAGCGATTTTCTCGTCTTTGGGCCACAAATGAATACTAACACCGTCATCTGTAGTAAAACTGCAACCTCCCACTACACAACGTCGCGGCATATTTAAAAAATGATGCCCCGATACTCCGAAAATCTCCAGAAATCAGCAGCTACATACGACTGTGGTATACGGCTTTAACATAGAGAATACAAGACGTCACAGCTGGAATTGAGAGGAGAGCGATTTGCACCTTTCAAACGGCAATATATCGCCAACCAGGCTGCACAAAATTATGAAAAAAATATCATTATTTTCAGAATCGAAAGGACTATTTTTTTATATTTTTGACCTCATAGCGTTTGGGATGACCTTTAAGCTTAGAAATAGGAAAATTGATTTTCAATTTTTTCATATTTTAGCCAATTGAGCAATGATCAGTGGGAGTATGATGAAGAATTTGATGATTAATTGGAGAGTATTGTGATTTGCCATTACAGAGTAAATGCAGAGAAGAAGTTGGTCTTAACATGTTCTCGTCTAGCTCCTTCTGGAGAGATGATGGAGAATGGTCAACTGACTAGTGTACGGAGCCTTCCTGTAGGCAGACTCCATAATATAAGGCAGCAGTTTGAGAGCACCGCCTGTGAGGACAGTTCCAAACCTAGCCCACCTGCTAAAACATCAAGGCTTCCCAAGGCTGCTGTTGGTAGTGGGGAACCCAAAAATGTTCAGATATCTCCTAAGCACAAGCATGGACAGCAAACAGCAGCAGGCATAGACAATACATCTGGTGGTCCAATGTCTTCCGAAGATGACATTGTCCCACCTATTCCACCAAAGGAGAACACAACCTCGAACAAAATGCAAATGTTCAGTCCACAGGCATCTGGTAAACCACCCGGGAATAAAGTCACTTGGGAATCACCCGAGGCTGTCAAGAACAATCCCAGCATTACAGGAAGTAATTTATTTACCAAACCAGCCAAAATGAAACCCATAATCCCTGAAGAGAAGCCGTTGAAGCATTCTCAAGTTGAAAGCAACCAAATTCAAACTAACCCCGGTACTGAGGGTAATATTAGTGCATTACCAGTATATGCTGTTGTGAACAAACCCAAGAATGGTGTTAAGTCAGAGCTTAAGGAAACCAGTAGATTAAGCACATTAGATACAGCTAAATTGTTTGAAGCCAATAAGAAAAACACCAGCCAGGAGAAGGGTGGAACTCTGAAGAAGGAGAAACCTGCTGTCACTGGGAAGCCCAGATTGATGGAAAAGCCCAAACTTACCAAAAAACCTGATGTAAGTGATAATCGAGTTGATGGAATAGTAACACAGGGTACCAAAAAACATGAAACTAGTGATAATCATGATATTGGAATGGTAACACATGGTATTAAAAACTCTGACATCAGTGATAATCCTGCTTCTGGAATAGTAACACAAGTCTTGAAACCAAAGTCTCCCAAAAGACAAGCTCCTGTGCCAAAACAGGAATTTACCTTGGCTACAGAGATTCGGCGACGAACATTAAGAAGTAGCCAGTCTCTTGGTGGAGATGTCGTGTCTCCCCCTGATGTAATTGATGAGGCCACAAGTGTGAATGGGAAGGGGATTAAGGGTCAAACACCCCCAATGCCCCCACAAAAACCACCTCGTACACATGCTCATGATAAGTACCTAGACCCTAGATCAGAAAATATTAAACTTCCCATCAGTCCCAAGAGAAGTGGAGGTACTTTGAAAGGTAGAACTGTTAAAAAACAAGCAGTTACAAGTAACTTTCACAAAAAAGACGTTCCAAAGACACCTCAGTCCCATGTTGATCACGAATCTGACCATTTACAGCGGAGACCAGATAAACCAAAGAGGCCTCCACCTCCTAGACCAAAGTCAAGCCCCTCCTTTTCTTCCATGAAAGGTTTTAGTTATTTAGATGGACATAGTCCAATACAGCAGGTCGAGAGGAGCAAGAGTAAACGGAAGTCTCCAGTGTTTGATAAACAAGGGACATTGGAGAAACCAGATATGGTGAAAAATCCTATGTACGAATTAAGCTCTGATCACATATCACTTCCTGTTCACAAACCTCTAGTGGTGAACGTCACTTCTCCCCCTGGGGTCCACCACAATGCCCTGCACCATGAGTTGAGGATAGGTGCCATATCTCCACATCTGAGGTCTTCAGGGATTAGAAGCCGCCGGGTGGGAATGTTTAGAAGTTGCAGTGACGAATGTCTCTACATGGATCCCACGATATCTGATGATCCCGTCTACATGGACCCAATAGTGACATGCAGAGTTACCTCCCTGGATGATACTTATGCCTCTCAAGATGTTGAGGTTTACATCGACTCTGATGGCTATGCAGTACCGCATAGGTTTAAACGGCGAGGATCTCCAGAACAGCGCATGGTGAGTTTTGGGTGACTATGAAGTGGATAATATAAATTTTCATTTCTCGGACCAGTACGCTATGACAGGTTAGGTCGATCCCGCTCTCTAAAATGGAGCTTAAAAAGGCCTTTTTGGTCAATAACTTTTGATTCCTTCTTAACCAATGCATCAAAATTGCATCATGTTCCATGTCATAAAACTAATTTGCCCTGTGAAGAACCAGCCAATGTTGTTTAAACAGCGCGAAGGATGTTTGGCCTATTATTATGCAAATTAGATAGATGACAATTTACTTTTTTACTACCATTTAACATGTTTAATGCGGATAGATATGTCTGTATACGCCTCAAGAGGATTTTGCTGAATTCATTATGTGAACTGATTTATTGAGCGAAAACGACCCTTTTTACCTCCAGTTCAGAGAGCGGGATTCCCCTAACCTGTTTGATACCTTCATTGCACATGTTCCAAAAACTGCATAGTTTATAAAATATATATATATCGATATATAATCAAAATTAATTAGTGTTGTGACTTTTAACTCGCGTGACATTTAAGACCAAATCATGCATGTAAAAATAACTCTCTGGAGAGAGTATTTGAAGATGCATCACAAAGTAATATCAGAAGCTATATGTAGTCAAAATGAATCTGCCGAAATCCATATATTTTGTGCTATGTATTTCTCAATTGGTTAATATACAATCTGCAGGGTCCAGGCGTTAAGGACAGATTCCGTGGATTGTTTCGACTGTTCTCTGACCCACTTCAATCTCCAGCTCAGGACCCAGACAACTCTAAAAACCAAAAGAAGAGAATTGTAGCAGTAAGTTTCTTGCAGGGAGTGTGGTTTCATGCAGGTCCTGGCAAACCTGGGACTTCAGGACTTGCTTTTCCATGGGAATCTGCGAATCCGATTCCTCACGCAAAATAATTCACGAGAATTCAACAGATTCCTGCAAATTTAACAATCAGTATAGAAATGATTGGTTTGGATTCCCGTGAAATTATATTGTGAGAATCGGTTTGGATTCCGTAAATTTTGACGCAACACAACACCTGGACTTCAAATTTCAATTTCCATAGCTTGAAGATCCTGGAATTTAAAAATATTTAGTCATACATGTAGGTTCTACATGCTCTTGAAATTATCAAACAAATTTGACCATATCAAGAAACTAGCTATCAAATGTTTTTATTCATGGCAGTCTTCCAAGTTTAAACACAGAAAACAAATAAATTTCCTCCGAGATCAGTAGGTAATTCGAGTGTATTTTTATATTTCTACCGGACAGTTTACGCGGAAACAAGTATAAAAGGTCTTGGAAAGATCTGCATTTTCTTGCGGCTGACCTGTATGAGCCCTGTAATTCCTCAATCAAGAAACCATATCTGGGTTAACTGACCAATCAAAATCGTGTTGATCCACTGATAAGCTTGGCATAATGCAGAAGCAAAGTAACTCCGAATAAACTTAATAAACGCATGGTGACAGTCTCAATATTTCGACAAAATTTTATTTGTCATCTTCAGGATGTGATCTAACAGCAGTTACAGGCTCTTATATACAAAACGACTAACAAAGACTGAAATGGTTCGATACACAAATTAGAGGGCAATAGCCAATCAGATAATATGTGAACATAACAATTAAGGTAAACATGAGTGGCAAATAGACATGACAAGGAATACACACACCACATAGGCCTGACAATACACAATCGAAATGACCATAGTTTGATAAGGATAATCCTTATCAAACTATGGTCATTTCGATTGTGTATTGTCAGGCCTATGTGGTGTGTGTATTCCTTGTCATGTCTATTTGCCACTCATGTTTACCTTAATTGTTATGTTCACATATTATCTGATTGGCTATTGCCCTCTAATTTTGTGTATCGAACCATTTCAGTCTTTGTTAGTCGTTTTGTATATAAGAGCCTGTAACTGCTGTTAGATCACATCCTGAAGATGACAAATAAAATTTTGTCGAAATATTGAGACTGTCACCATGCGTTTATTAAGTTTATTCGGAGTTACTTTGCTTCTGCATTATGACCAATCAAAGCTGCATATTAATTCCACTGTATATGTTGTACAGTGCATATGTAAACAACATCTACCTTCTCTCTGGGTACTCCGGCTTCCTCCACCAACTGTCACCATATGAGTGAAACAACCTTGAGTGTGACATTGAGCCAAATCCCCCTTCATTACACATGTTACAAGGATGGAATATTTTTGTCACAAATTGGTAATATAGTAATAATTTTCTCATGAAAATTTTCAAAACACATAAAATACTACTACTTTGTTATCTGACAGCAGCCAATATTAACATTTAACATTATGCATGTTATGTGTTCTGTAGACAATTGTGTGTAATGGTATATGTATGAAGAGCCCATAGCTTGTATGATACATGTATTACACGAGTACATGTAGGTTCGAAATATGTTCCCTGATGTTTTGCAGGTCAAACAGAAGATCAATCATGCATTTGCTTTGCTACAGAAGATCGTCAAGAAGAGGGAATCTGGTGGGGAAACGAACAGGGATAGTGCAGATCGACAGTCTGGTAATATGAGAGATTGCTTTAAAAGACTCTGCCTTAAACTGTTGTTAAAGTAATATTTGCCAGACCGTGGTCTCTTTCTAAGAATGAATCTTTGTATGAATTTTCTGGAGTTGCCTGAACTTTGCAGGCCTTTCTGAAATATTCATATAATCTTATATCATGTAGATGTGTAGCTAGACTACAGGCATACACATAATAGCTAGGTTAGGCTACTAGATTTGAGGGCATGAACAAGTTTGAATGTTAGATGTATATACAGTGGAAACTGTGAATACTGACACTTGGGTTAACTGACCAACCTCTAAATACCGACATTATCCAGGGTCCCAATACATAAATTCAAAGTACTTTGAACCTTGATAAAGCAGAAACGTGCCAAGACTTCCACTATAAATCTGATCCCAAGCATGATCGGTATACTCAGGTTTCACTGTAGTAGTAAATTCTTTATTTTTTGAGGGTGACACAATCAGTGAAGGGACTTCTCCCTTGAGGCTATCAGGAGTACAATGCATCGTAATAAATTCATCCTTATTTGTGTAATTTTATCTCTGGAATCGGCAGAATTTTGATCTTGCATTTGTATGTATTTGTAGTGGACAGTGACAGCTTTGTGGATATCACAGAAATCATGAAGAGAGTGGAGTATGTGAACATCGTGAAATTTCATCAGGACAGTATTGGTAACCTAAAGAAAAAAGGTTCAAAAAGGGCTTCTGCTGCCCATTGGGGGACGGATTTCTTTATGGAAGAAAAGGTCATGAAATAGGATAGCTATAGGGATGGGGAATGTGACGGTGTAACCAGAAAGATATTGAAAGAGGGTTTACTGGGGCCCGGGAACATAAAATGTTTGCATACTGTGAAAGGGGTGAGCCTATCCGTCCTCATGAAAATGTATATGACGATGATTATTAGTGGAAAAATGAAAATCTTGTGTCTGGATATGGACATTTATGATTATGTATACATGTATTTAATTGTATCCTTTCAGTATGCTAGCGTTCGGAAGGTTCGTCAGTTCACAGAGAAAATCTACCCCCAGCTGTATGAATGTGCAGTAATCGTGGGCATTCAGCGGAAACAAATCGAGGGTAGACTTACAAATCTGCCTCACATTATACACAAGTTCCCTGAAATAGTGAGTTTATTAACCACATAATAATGACTGGGTTGTGTGAATGATCAACTCTCTAATTTATTCCTTTGAAAATAATTACAGGGTCAACTCATGACTGGACTAGCTGCTGCTGCTGCTGTCTCGGTGATACATGACAACACCAAAGAAATTGTCCTGTCTTTGCCCTCCTTTTACATTTCAGAAAGGAGGTGATACACCACACCTATATATTTGTTAGGTGAAATGATTAGAACCAAGCCTGTAAGAAATGTCTCTCCCAACTCTTTGCTAGTCAAAGGATGGGGAAATGTCAACCTGGGACGCACAATATATTTTTCATTCTGTATTCTGTTTTCATTGTTGAATGATGTCGCTGGGTACAGAGAATGAAGACTGCTACTTTGATGTACTGTTGACTGCCCCAAAGTATGTACCTGTTCTGTCTTCAGGGTCCATGCATCAAATGCATCTTAATTCTTAATCAATTTACCACACTGAGATTGGTAATCCTTTCTTTCATTGTTATTCCTGATTGAGAGATAGAATTAAGGTTTAACGTCGCGTTTCATTGTTATTCCATCATTGTTCCATGAGGTGACTGGTATATGGTAATTAGACATTCAGAAATCTGAGATCTATACAAAGTGTTTTCCAATTTTGCAGTGCCTTCCATCAAGTTCAGTAACATTTACATTTACAGGTCTAGCTTACACATGCAGAATGTAATGATTTAAAGTTTCTTGTTAATGAGAACCTGCTCATGAGAACCATATTTCTGAAATTATTGCAAGTCAAATTATGGAAGAGCTCTTTGAAGTACAATATCTCATCATCCAATGCAGATATTTTATGAAGGTGGCAATCATGTATATCTTTCAACAATTTAGATTTTTATTTGGGATTCCCATTTGATAATTGTTTTTTTTGGCCATTTAAACCGAACCTTTTTTACCCCTTGGCCAAATTTGGCCTTGGAGTATTTTGTCATCATCTGTCCGTCTCCCTTCCTTGTTATCACCATATTTCAAGAATGAGCACCAAACTGATATCACACAGGTGTGTGGTCACAAAGTTGAAAAATTTTTGTGGTCACAAAGCCTATTGAAAATCAGTAAGATTGACCCATATTTTACCAGGTCAAAACTGTGTCAATTGATCACTAATTGCTGGTTACCACCATATCTCAAGAATGACTATGCATAGTAGCACCAAACTTAGTTCACCAATTCATGTGGTCCTGGAGCGGAAACCCTCGAACTTTGTCTGGGTCACTGGGGTCAAGTTTGTCCACTCATCACCGCTTATTACCATCATATTTTTGGTACGATGAAGCGTATTCTTACTGAACTTCCACTAGACACATCTGGTCATGACTACAGCCGAAGTTGTTCTGGGGTATTGTCATCATGTACATATGTCCCTTCAGCCCTCTTTATTTTCTCATTACCATCATATCTCAAGAATAAATGTGCCCATGTACACCAAACATGCATGTAATGCATGCATAACATCACACATGCATGGGGTCACATTTAAACCATAGTCAATCAGAAATCAGTCAGATTGACTCATTTTTTTCAGGTCACCAGGGCAAACTCTGTCAACATGCCCTATGTAATTATCTGAATAATGACTATACCTGGAAGTACCAAACTTGCATAACACATGTATATGTGGTCATAGAGTCCATTACAAAGTGAGAATGACCAATTGGTCTTTGACCAGGACCCTATATAAATACCACCAAGGCCGTGGGGTTCTCGTTTCTTAGCACAGTTCATGTTGTTTATATATATTCATTATAACAATAGGGTTTATATACGTACATTAAAGCTGAATTTATTGTGTCAGACTGTGGAAGATCGCTTGAGTATCGGATAAATTTTTCTATCAGATTTGCCATGACTTGGACATGTTGGATACAATATAAATAGTATGGTTTGTGGTGTTTTCTAGCGCCTGCCATCTTCTACTCGTGACCCACACTATATAGCGGAAGGAATGGTGAGTCTGTATAGAGTGTGCTATATATCCAATACCTGTGTTGTATATTGTCCAGCATGCTCCCATGTATTAATTTGCATGATACTTGAAGTACAGTGAGCCGGTCATTCTTTCATTTTCATCCCCACTCTTTCATTTCCAGCTTTTTTGGATAAATTTTGTTCTTTCAAGCGTGTTCCATTGTCACCATCTTCATACACAAGACGTTTCCTCCATTCACACTTAGAAGCATGAACGGAGAAGCCGACTTGGGTATGGAGATAATCTTCACCTATATGTACATGATTCTATATGTGCATGCACCAATTGCTTTTGTGACTTTGGTTATCTTAAGGCTCACTAAAAATGATTATTTGTTCATTATTAGTCCCGATATTTTCTCATTGTTCCTAAAACTTAGGAGATGTTCTACAAAGTCCAAAGTAGGCTACATCTTTAGTTCAGCTATGTGTGCCAATGAGCATGGAAAATAAATCCAGATCTACAAGACAAAGACCATTGACATGAGTTGGTATTTTCTGCAAATTGTTAACAACAGCAGCTTGTTTCTCATCATGTATTTTTCATACTTGATACCTTGTCTAAAAATAAAAACAAAACTTGGCCACTTTTCTAGCAAGCAGCTGATGATAAACGAATGATTTATTTTGATGAGCTTCATGTACACTCACATCATCATTCATTCAATTAGATTTTCATTTGACTTTATCTTAAAATACATGAATGTGATGTAGGCCTACATGTATTTTCGAAAAACAAATATCAGTGTTCATGTGTATTGGTGTGAAAAAGGGATGAAGTAGTCCATGCTCTCATGATACATATGGTAGACAAGGTGTATGTCTGTGAAAGCCTGACCAGTTTTGATCTCTTCAGAGGCTGGCCACTACTCCAATGTTGTGATGTCTTCAAGGCCTGCCACTTCTGACTTCCATCGCGACACGATTCTCAATAACCTGCACTACATTGAAGCATACAAGGCATGAACTAACATCAGCACTCCCTGCCGTTACAGGAAATGCCTGAAACTGGGCAAAAGTCGCTCCTTCTGAAGTAGCCACACCAAACTTTGATACTGTACATCAACAGGATAGCCAACTGTTTCACTTGTAACATAGTTTTATCTCATTACTTGTGTTAAATGCTCCCAACAAATGGAGAAACCAAATGCACTTTCCATGATTGCATACATGAACACTGCTATGATACACATAAACAGAGGGGTTCATAAAAATCACATTTTACTACCGTTAATAGGTAGTAAAATTCACTCAGAAACACAATATTGAAGCCAAGAATCACGGTAAACTTATGAAAAACTCAATTCCAGCAGAAATGCTAATGTTAAAGTATTACAATATTAAACATCAAGGGGATAAAATTGTAGAAAAGCTGAATATCGATTGAACAAAAACTCAATTCAACAAGACAAAAACTGAATATTTTGACGCCTATGAACTCCTGAAACATAGCCCAAATCCTGCACTCAGACACCTGGATTGCTGGACACTCGGGTAATAACATCAGTTATCAAATCATGGAAGTGTTAACCAGTGATCCAGATTTTGAAAGTTAGCACCAAAAATAACCAAGACAGCGTGAATGCTACTGGATCTATCAAATGTACACGAAATCTCAATTAGCACAAGCAAAAAGGAATAACTACACCTTGCTTCTCCGCATTCACCGTTGTCCATGTGTATGGCTTATGCATTGTTGATGTGAATTCTCATTGGTGGATATCATACTTGCATAATTAGCAAGACTGGACCCTGGGAAAACTGTTTTGTATGCAGGAAATCTGGGCTAGACATGCAGATCACAGGCTTGCAAGAGAATGGGTAAATTTATGTCAGGTGGACATTGAATGCTATGGGGAAGATGAGGTATCAGGTGGATACATTAGTATGATTGACAGAGGTATCAATTGGGAATTAAGAGATGACAACAGAGTTGAGATGAGCATGTGGTGAATAAGGGGGTGAGATATGTGAGATGAGGTGATAGGTGAAGGAGTCAAGTGTGTGGTGGTGACTGGCACAATGTGATGGACACTACCCAAGGGGCGCCTTGTAAATGATGTTTGATTTATATGTCTACTGGTGAGACTGACTGGTGATATATATGTAGCCTACATGCACAACTTTACTCATGTAGATGTATGTTAAATGAGTTAGAATTACTACAGCTGATAAGTTTCTGTTATGATATTGGATTACATATAAGCATCTTTGATTTGTGGTCTGTAAATTGAGAGCGAATTTGTATTGTGATATCTGTGATATTTGATGGTCTCACAAATCTGTCATCCACAGTAATGTCCAGGCATTACTACTGAAAATATATCCCCAAACACTGTTTGCATGAATATTCATGCTTTTAGTACTTGATTATTTCGTTTATAGTGCTCACTTATTGGTTCAACTCATTATTGTGATGGCTTTTTTTACTTTTCCCCATCTTGTTGTTTTTCTTAGGATGTTGCACGTAGCCATGTTATGGTTAGTATTGTCTGTGGATGTCATAAGTTTATGGTGTCATCGTGGCTAGTATTATACTGCTTCAGTGTTGTGATCTTGTCAAATCATTTCCATATATCATTTGTGAAAATTTTACCCATAAGGTGTCAGGGTATCACCTGGTGTGTTTTGAGTTTACCACATGCAGTTGTCCCACTCCATTATGCATGTTATACCTTAAGTAGACTCCACCCCACAAGTCCACATGTATGGTATATGGTCTCCCAAAGTTCCATTCATCTGGAGCTCCCGATATAGTATCTCATGCTTTAGTGATCACAAAGCTGTGCACAGGTCAGTTCTGTGTGGCAGTTGTCACAGCTCTCCCTATGCGTGTACATGTATTTATAAAGGAAATGTATTGAACTGGCAAAAATTAAATGTAGGCAGATTTGCTTTATATTAATATTCGATCTAAAGGCATGGTTGCTATGCTTATATTCATACATATTTTGGCTAGTTGGGAATATTTATGAGTGATGGCAAATGTGTGTTCCATATATAAGCATAGTCCAAAGCTTCTACCAACATGACCAAGAACTGATCCACACATCTGGCAATCACGGGTTAAGTGCTCTGTTAGGGTGATATACTATTAAGCATGAAATGGTTATATTTGAAGCTCTGGATTGAAGAACACTCGCATTGTGGTAATGGCCCAGTCTACTGTGGATTTCATGGAATAGTGCCATCTACTTTCCTTAAGCTGTGTCTTTATTACAGCTGCTATAAAAAATAAATCTCACCAAAGTGAAAAGGGGCCTGATTGGAGATGAGAAGAATTTACAGTTAGTAAACATTTTGTGAGTGGGTCTGGTTTTTCCACACGCTGTAGCCATTTGATTCAGTTGAATCTGTTACAGCACCTCGATTTGAAGTATTTCAAATTCTATAAAAATGATCTTGGATCACCGATTGGGTTTGTTAAAATGGGAAATAAAAGCAGAATCATCGGTCTACCGGAATAATTGATTTAATTCTAGAAAATGAGATGGCACTATTCTTTGAAAAAACATTGCTGTCTACATGTAGCATGTGTCTACCCATCACTGAAATCTGTCCATTTAAATTAGTTGTTGACTAATTAATGGTTTTTGGTAGTTTTGTCACAAATTAAGCATTTTTTCACAATGAAACAAAACGCATTAACACTGCTTGCAAAGTCAATGAGTTTTGTTACAAACTGACAAGATCATTTTGAGAAAGCATGGGTTAAAACCCCTTAGCCGTATGCATCATTGACATGAAGTAATTTGCTGCACCCAAGTCATCTATGTATGCCAAAAAATGAAATTGTATTCCAAAGCCCCAACTAATCGTTGTATCTACATTGTCATTTGTGTGAAAATAAGTGGAAATCCTTTGGGCATTTTGTTATCTATGCAAGGGAGTCTTCTTTGGCATTTTGGATAATTTTGAGCACAAAGCACTGCTAAACAAATTACCTCTAAAATATGCAAATCACCTCACTCCTGTGCATGCATTTCTGACATGGAGGTAATTTGGAGCATTTAAGTCACCTCCAGTTGTAAAATTTATCAACATTCAGTTCCGGTAAGTTTTTCAGGGTTTCAAACTGGGATTCTTCCATGTGCTGATGTCATAGGTGCCCCAAATTAAGGCCATTTTAAGAAAATGTGGAGCTAAGTACCCTGAAGGAACTAACTTCTTTAACTTTACCTTTATAAGATAATTGAACATATATTGACCAAGGTGTTCCAAACAATCTTCAAAACTTTTATCCCATGTACATATGTAGAGGACATAGGTTGTCCATCAGATGCCAATGTTGTTCTCTTATACATGTACATGTTGTATGCAGATGACTTTGTTGTCCCAAATGCCTTCAATGTTTTGCATACACTCGTGATTCAGGTATCTTGTAGTTAATTCTGACATTATGAGATCTAGCTGCAGTGCGTTTTGTCACAAGTTTTGCATTTCGCAACAATTGAGACAAAATCCATTGATTCTACATGCGTACTGAGAAACCGTTTTGTCACAATTGTGGCAAAATGCAACAGTTGTGGCAAAACCCATTGCAGCATAGCATATCTAATGAACTGAGCTATACAAGATGACTTCCATTTATGCAGGTTTAAAAAAATGTACAAGCATTGCATGTATTAAAGATACATAGACTGTTTGAGGTTCCTGGACACGTTGTACAATGTGACATCATAATTCAGTCATTTCTCTGGTCAATGAGAATGTCATCTTATCTCATGCTCAAACAAATGACTTGATGGTAAAAAACACTTTCTATGACCTTATACAGCCTTAAGGACTTTTGTCCACAAGAACATTAATATTTATGACAATCAACCTGTATAATTGGAATGTACAGCTGATTTGATTACCAGTTTCATTAGGGTTTCATCATTATGTGTGTACATTGAATGGTAAAAATCAGAACAATCAGAACAAAATCTGTCTGTTGTTCAGTGATTTCTTGTCTTTTTTTTTGGTTAAGTCGTAGACAGATGCAATCTATGTGTAGGTCAGCTTAGTACATGTAATACATATCTGTGTGTTGATTTGATATTTTGCCAAATGGGGAAGAATGAGCCTCTGAATGAGCCTGCTAGTTTTCTGGTGGTCTATGTTGGCTATTCTTCCCTTCTTGGTTCATAATTATTTGCAATTTATGATACATGTAACAGGTTTCATCCACTTTGCACATTGTCTCCACACCCCGGATGTACTCTACCTAACACAACATGATTCACTACTAATGCCCCCTGACCTCTTGAAGCATCATACTAGGGCAAAATGACATCATGAGTCAATGATTTACTGATGATCGAGCAATATTAAACAAGGTGACGGTGCATTGGTGAGCCACGTTATGTTGGGTAGAGTATAAGACGTTACCCCCATGGTGTTGAGATGATGCATGAGAATGAGCAGTGCTGAACCTTTAACTCTTACATTAGTGGATACAATTGGTAAAGTGCATACTAGATAAAAGAGACAACATTGTGAAGCTCTCATGCATGTGTCTCACCTTTTTAGAATACACAGTACACATGGTAACTGCTGCAGTTATCCTATTTGATTTTAGCTGAGAATCAACATTGTTGTATGCATGCAAACCAAAACACCAACTTTCTTGAAATAGTTGATATGACTAAAGGTTGCTACAGTATTTTATTTTAGCCCTATTGTTTACAGGTGAACATAGCCGAGACGATTCCACTGTTTTGTTTCCCAGATGCCGATCACATCAACACGAGACTGGCCTCCAAGAAAAGGTAACTCATGTCTCGGTTTTCTTTTTATATTCCACAGGTGCTGTGTAGACATCTAGGACTTGTAATTTTAGAAAATACCTTAAAAATTATGTTTTGAAAAATGTATACTTGTGAACTTAGACCCCTACACTGACTTAAACTGCTTTATGACACTGGGGAGCTTGCACTAGAAAATGGAAGTGGTAGTTCTGTTAATTGAATGGTTAACTTGGCCAAAATTGTGGAATGATTAAACATGATGAAATGGAAGTGGCCATCGAGCAGGAGCTGATTAAATAGTTAGTATATTACAAACCCACACATTTCTTGTAATGAACAATCTGTATGTATTTTCCAGCGAGACATACTCATTTGTCCTGACTGATGAAGATGGGAATCATGTGTTTGGCTACTGTAGGAGATATACGGTAATGTAAAACTAGAATGAGAAGTGTATCATCTATAGCTGTACATGATTCAACTGTACATCTGTCTCACATGTCTAATGAGCTTAGTAGTCCTCTATATATCAAGGTTCTTCGCCATATGTAATGCTTCAGCTAAAATGTACGTAAATTTTGGAAGTTTATATGTAAGCAGCTATGGCTTGTCAGGTTTCCCGACATGTTTCAAGTTGTAATTCGAGTGAAGTTTTGTGAACTCACATGTACTACCTTGATTTTTTCTATCATGTTTAAATCGGGAGTGAAATGTATCAAATGCTGAAAGAAAGCGGCCATGATATTATTTTATTGTTGAATTTGGGATTATTGCTTAGAGAATGATTAATAAACAAACATGAAACATTCACATTGATATTCTCCCCTTGTTTTATTTTTAGTTGCTGGAAGAAGGAACCAGAAAAGTGGAGGTGATATGTATATTGAGTCCTGTAAGCGCCTTCCAGATGTACACTCAGGTAAGACTGGAGATAGACAGTGTTAGGTAAGTTGTGTGCATCAAGAGTAAAAATTGAGAATCGACCTTTTCTAAAAACATGCAGCATCTGTAACAGTAACCCAGGCTCTTATGTTACAGTTTGTAAAGTCTACAAGAGCTGTTGATTTTAGTTTATGTGAATGATGTGAGAGAAACTAGAAATACAATGGATAGTGATACAATGGATAGTGATACAATGGATAGTGATACGTGTAAAGGCTCTCCCAAGAGAGTGATCAAAAGCTCTCCTGGATAAAATGTTGGGAGGGTGATGGAGAATGTTGGGAGGGTGATGGAGAATGTTGGGAGGGTGATGGAGAATGTTGGGAGGGTGATGGAGAATGTTGGAAGGGTGATGGAGTTTGTTGGGAGGGTGATGGAGAATGTTGGGAGGGTGATGGAGAACATGAGGTATCACTCTCCTTCAAACCGAGAGACTATTATTTGTGTGCCTTGTACATATTGTGTATTCCATTAAATTCTGTCCCAAATCTGATTGTTCCTCGCCAGACCAGTATTTCCAAAAATAGATTCAGAGGGTTTCTCACTCTGTTTAAAATGAGGCCTGTTATGAGTTTGATAGCTGTTATGAGTTTGATAGCTGTTCTGTGCAGTCTCAGTCATGCAGTCAGACAACATGGAGAACATTAGGTCAGCCATCGATTGTTGATAATATGCAAACACATATGGAAGAAATCTGAAGCTGTACATGTTTGGTTGTTTGTCTAACTGTCTGAATTATGATGATGATACAGAGCAGAACTGTTACTTGCTCCATGAGATGCCAGAATTCTAGTCTTTGAACCAATGCTATGGCAATATGACTTCTTGTGATAAACACTACTGATATACACTTAAGATAATCCCATGATAGCATGGATGTTGAACCCACAATCAGAAACAGTAAGATACTCATTCACTATCAGTACTGGTGCTGAAGACTGTCCAGCCACCTCCCACTAAAAAGACCAGTAGTAGTTCGCATCCCATTGGCTCAGAAGCTGGCACAGCTTCCATTGCCAATGACATGCTATTCTTCAAGTAATATTGCATTAATGGAAATATATTTTCCTGAGATAACATTTCAATGAACCAAAATGTCAGTGGTATGCTGGGATTGATCCCATGTTAAGTCATGCCAAAAACTTAAAAAGTAGAAATTGTTGCTTCCTCGCTTGGTGCTCCGCATTAAGAGGATAGATCAAGGATTTGTTGGCCCAGTGTCAGGATAATGTGACTAGGTGGAGTGTCTTGTCTGCCTGTGACATGGTGTTTCATTTAGTGAGCACTAAAAAAGGCAGCATTGGGACCACTCTGTCACATGTAGGCATCATCATGATATGACTGACAAAAATGTTGAAAGTGATATTAAATCCTATTCACTAACTCATGTCTTGGGGAAAAAGTCCATTCACACCATCATGTTTATTCATAAACTCTGTGGATTATTTGTACAGCTGTTGGATGAGATAGAGAAGAAGAAAAAGGTATCATTGGACCAGGCTCAGGAGATTATAGCCGCCTCATTTGGTCGACCATTACCCAATCCAGGAAAGACGGTACAGATTAGGACCATGGTAGGTAGATGTAGTGAATGTGCATCTCTGCACAGGCATCATATTGATTTGTTGAAGGAGGCTGCTAATACACGGATCAGAATCTTTATAAATATTTCCTTAACATTTCAACAACTATCTTCAAGATTTTTGACCATTTCCGTTTTCAATTGCAAGTACTTATATTGTTGGAACCAAACCAATAAAGTGGCGGCAAAAGGTTAATAATCAGTTCAGTGTACCAAAAAGAACAATTTAATAGATAATTTAACTCAGGTAACTGAAGATAGAGCATTCAGTATAATTTTTCCATGACTGTATAATTTGATTGGTTACCAAGTTTCTTTGTTGGTTAATGTTTCATCAGTATCATTTTCCTATTTCAGGCTGAGGATTGGGAAGAGGTAGAGTCAATCATGTTGAGTCGGGCATCTGATACAAGATTGGAAAATGTAAGCAATCTCCTCCATTCTAGAATCAACATTTCATTTGTACATGTAGCTCAATATGTTTTAATACTTTTTAAAAAAAAAAAATTCATATTATATATATATATATAAACATGATATAAACCCTCATAATTTTCATATTCCATTCTTCAAGACCAACTCCATTTGTATGTATATGTCATATTAAATTTGATCAGCACTTCGAAGTTCCAACTAAACCAACATGTATTAGAAATTACATACATCAACATTACAAATATGGCCATAAGTCATTATGGTCATATTTTAAAAGAATGTGACATGCTGGACCAAAGCATGAAGCTTTGCACATCCATCACATCTAGCATACAGAACAATATCAGAAGGGGTATCCCTTGCTCTGGGCCCTGTGATGCCCTCTGGCAAAAGGGCATTTGAGGGGAAATATTATGATTGAAAGAATAGTTAGGATCCCAGTAGCTACATTACTTTCATTATCCATGAGGCTAGCAAGCTTAGACTTGCCACACTATATCTCTGGATTAGGCTTACCAGAAATTGTAATAAAATCCAAGATGGTAGCTCTGATGATGTGATAGTGAGGTCATATTCTAAAAATAATCAACTTTGTGAATGGTGTTTTGCACTGACTTTCTAATTTTCTGCACTGGAACTGCCTGGTAAATTAGCAAATTTAATAATTATCTGATTAGAGATTGGGCACTTAAATATAGAAAACGGCACTAATTTGGAGAAATACGACGAAAACACAACTTTGCGCTTCCACCTGCATGTCATCCATTTTGAAAAAGAAGAGAGCAAAGGGCACCCCTTTCGATATTGTTTTGTATGTCTTAAGTGATGTCAGTGCCAAGTTTGGTACTTTGTTCCAGTCAGTCATGATTTTTTGGCTAAGCTACCTCACTAATCTGAGCAAACATCTCTTCAATGTGTTCTCAGGTGAACTATGAGAGTCTGCTGTCTGTGCTTGGTGTGGACAAACTTGTGAAGGTGTTCGCTTCCATACTGCTGGAGAGACGAGTACTGTTCAGTGCTAGCAGTTTATGGTCAGTACATCAATCTACAGTCTTTTCTTCTCACTCACAAACTGTGACTGTTTAAGGCATACATAAGCTCAGTGTTAAGTATTCCGCTTGTGATATATCTTTCGAGATTTGAGTTGATGATGTTAGAGATTTAGTACAGTTGACCCAGTTGTTTTTTCTTTCAGCACTGCACAAGATCAAATCATTCATCTGCATTTTATGCCGCAAATTATTCGCTAAATTTTGACTCATTCTCTGCCCTTTGTTTCAAAATTATTATTATTAAAGCACCATCATTATATGGAACTGAATGTTTCCTCCATACTTACAGGTTGGGAAACAGTCTAGTAGTTGGGATGTAGTAACGAAACAAATTAATTGTGGATAACAACTTCACATTACACTGTAGTTACTAAGCAGGTTTTATTAGCTGGTGCTGTTCCACCGCAGATACTAACTGCGTTTTCAAGTCAAACCCTGTGGTTCTACAGCAGAACATCTGTTAACAAATAATTTGTTTGAGAGAGGGGAGAGCAATTCCATTGCTGTGTTATAACATGAATAGTGATACAATATCATACAGTTTATTTGACTAGGTAACCTGACACATGTATCCAACTGGAATATTTTACATTTTATAGCGTGCTGTCATCGACCATTCAAGCCCTGGCTTCTCTGCTGTATCCTTTTGCCTGGCATCATACCTTCATCCCTGTCCTCCCTCCTAGCCTCTTAGAAATTGTCTGTGCACCCACACCATACATCATTGGTATTCTGTCCTCAGAGATGCCCCGTATAGATGACTTGCCAATGGAAGAGGTAAACTGTCAACTTGACTACCGGGTATCATATTGCATGATGGTAATACTTAAATGACTACATCAAATTGTTGAGATCAGTAAATTGGTCAAATAACTGACATGTGTGCTTTTAACACTATACGGGATGTTGGCCTAGCTATTATCATTGCAGGTATACATAAATTAATATCAATTGGATTTCAATTACATGTATTGTCCTTTTTCTAAACTACTCACAGATTTTATGCCCATTAAAGTTAATCTGTCATTTGCTCACCAGGAAAGTTGATGAAACCACCATAATGGTATATAAGTCATATTCATCGAGATGACCTTTTTTCAGCCAATTACATTTTGTATTCTGTGTTGAAGGAAATTTTTGCTTGTCTGGAGCGAGATGTCAATTTTATTCCATAGAGCAGTTAGGTTAGGTGATATATGGGCATACAGTATAAATATGAGTGAAGTGAATTGTTGCACTTTGGTTCTTATTCAGGCATTGATTATAGATCTTGACAGTAAATGTCTGATGAGAGTGTTTGGAGATGAATCCACAATTCTGCCCAAGAAAGTACATAAGGCGCTGAAAACAGCTCTCAATCTGAGCCGTATGGAATCAGGTATGAGAGATATCTGGAAATTCATTCGTCAGGACTGGGGTTGAACTGCCTGTGTAATTGAATATAAAACTATTCAATTTATGTTGAATATGTGTTTTAGCTTAGTTCCTGCGCAGCATGTAGAGTTTGTGATACACATGAAGATGTTGTGAAGGTTATTAAAGCATACATCTCTGTAACAAAATGATGATATCGTCATGTAATCTGGGTAATATATCATAACTTTTGTTATAGTCTTTCTAAATTGGCATTTGTATGTGTATAAAACCGGCAGCAAAATTTAACCTTGAAATCTCATTCCAGTACTCTCTGTGTTGCAGATGACAAGCCCTCTCAGAATTTGATGATGTCAGAGGCTTTCATCCGTCTCTTCGTAGAACTTGTGGGGCACTTTGGGGAGCATATCAATACACAACAAGATGGAAGAAAAGCTTTCCAGGTAATTGGTACAATCATTTCTGATGACACTATGCTCATGAAGTTTTCTGCCATAATATATTTTTCTGTTTTGTAAAAGTCCATGATCCAGGGCCCTCTATTTTGCACATTGGTCCTTACTGTTGGAAATCCTCATATTTTGATAGACATGACCAAAAAGGATAAAAATATGTGAAAAATCCAGAGCTACATCAGAATGAAACACGCTATCATACCTTCTCCAAATCTCACCTCATTCTTCAGGTTCCTATGCCTTGTGCTCTGGATTTCATTTGTATGTAACGGTCTTCATCCGGCACAGACTCGAGAAATCTGATAAATTACAGGTTTTTCTTACCACTTCTGAAACATATATTGCCTGGGCTTACAAGAGATACAGATATAAATAACTTCCGTAGCATCCAAGAGGTGTTGTAGATCTGTAATTTTGAAGAAGTAGGACATCACATCACTCGAAAATGGCGAGTTTACCCGATTGACTGAAGACATCACGTGGTGTTGTTTTCGGGGGAATCCCCGTCATAGTAGCCGAACGTAGGCTGATAATGGGTACACACGATCCCAGGGTCAGTATTTAATACCGCGTATAGATGACCCAGATGGTTACAGGTTGACTATTTCTCTTGATGTGATTTGATTGATTCATTTCATAGCTTTTTTGGTCGGATTCAAAAATCCAATATGGCCACCAGATGGTCATCTTGGATTTCCCGATGAAACATTGTTATCGCGATTTCTCAGGAACTAATGCATGGATCTTTCTCAAATTTGGTACACAGGTTCCCTTTGGGGTTTAGTTGTGCAAGGTACCTTTTCTGCTTCGATTTGAAAATCCAATATGGCCACCAGGCGGCCATCTTGGATTTCCCTATGAAACATTGTCGTGATTTCTCAGGAAGTACTGCATGGATCCTTCTCAAATTTGGAACACAGTTTCCCTTGGGGTCTAGTTGTACAAGATACCTTTTGTGATCTGTTTCGAAAATCCAATATGGCCACCAGGCAGCCATCTTGGATTTCCCCATGAAACTTTATCGCGATTTCTGAGGAATTACTGCATTGATCTTTCTCAATTTTGGTACACAGGTTCCCCTTGGGGTCTAGTTGTGCAAGATACCTTTCCTGCTTCAATTCGAAAATCCAATATGGCCACAAGGCGGCCATCTTGTTTTCCCCTATGAAACTTTGTTATCGTGATTTCTCAGAAAGTACTGCATGGATCTTTCTCAAATTTGGTACACAGGTTCCCCTTGGGGTCTAGTTGTACAAAATACCTTTTGTGATCGGTTTCAAAAATCCAATATGGCCACCAGGCAGCCATCTTGGATTTCCCCATGAAACTTTATCGCGATTTCTCAGGAACTACTGCATTGATCTTTCTCAAATTAGATACACAGGTTCCCCTTGGGGTCTAATTGTGCAAGATACCTTTTCTGGTCCGATTCGAAAATCCAATATGGCCATCAGGTGGCCATCTTGAATTTCCCCATGAAATTTTTTTATCATGAATTCTCAGGAAATTACTGCATGGATCTTTGTCAAATTGGGTACACAGGTTCCCCTTGTGGTCCAGCTGTGCAAGATACCTTTTTTTGTCCATTTCGAAAATCCAATATGGCTGCATCTTGAATTTCCCATGAAACTTTGTTATCACGAAATCTCAGGAAATTACTGCATGGATCATTTAGTGTTCAGGGGGACAACACAAGTTAGGAACTCATCTATATTGCAGTTCTTTAGTAAAAATTCTTACAGCTGCTTTCTCCAGTTACATCCAGATGAGCTACAGTGCCGTGGCACTATCTTTGAAAATTTTCAAGTACGTGGATACACACACTAATTACGTGAAGTATCAACATTTTATCAACGGTGTATCAAAGCTGTATGATCATGAAAAAGTATTCATCTGAACCTCGGGCGAGTTTGGATTGCTTGTTGCTAAAAAAAGAAACACTTAAAACAAGTTTTCTTGTCAGTCATTGAAAAATCTTTTTCTTGGACTGAGTTTGTTTAGTGGAATTTATTATGGATGGGAAAGAGATGCTATTACATTACATGGATTTCAGCCAATCAAATGTTTCCTTACTTCTAACCTAGCAGTTGGCATTCTTGAGAGTCTCTCATTCCTATCAGGACTAGTGGCAAAACAACAACAGTTCATATTCTTGAATCTCTAAACTATAATTGATGAAGTTCAGTACAACACATGCAAGTATTTTCAATCTCATTTTAGCCATGGATAGATGAATAAAACGAACGAGAAATATGTGAAAAAAAATTGTCTTCATAGCACATCACCCACATTTGTTCCAAAACATTTTCTCACACTTCAGTTTTGAAAGTTAGATTCAAGTATTTTGTTCCGTAAAAGTGCTTGCATTCTTAATTGGATACCTCACTTCTTTAGAAGGTGTATCCACGTTTAAAAAAAGAAAAATCAAGTTATTTTGCGGATACATGAATTTATAGGATACATTTCCTATAGACAATGTATTCACAAAACCCAGCCAAATTACAGTTACGCCAACACATCTTTACCTCAGTTCTTATCATACTCAAACAAGACATTTGTCTTCATCTTCTGAACCTCTGAGTAGTTAGATCAAGGCAAACTGTTGCAGTTTAAGAAAAAAAAAAAAATTGATATAAATTGTTGATACAGGATTAACTGATATATAAAGCTGTTTCCTTTAGATATTCAGAATTTCATCTGGCCAAAGATTTCCTATAAAACCCCTTGGACCAAAATGTCATTTAACCTGGTTATGTGTGATGGCATTACATCTCCATTGCTGGAAAATGTTTTTGGTCAAATGGGTCTAAATGTGTGTTTGAATCACTCGATTTAGACCTTTTTTTTCATGAAATAGCTGCGGATTTTATTTCCATCTCATAACCGTAATCATAACGCAGTAGAGGTAGAACTTTCACACAGTGTGTACATATATATTCTCTTGGCATTACATTAATACACAATTATTTTTTGGACATTTTATTGTTATGATTTCAACTGCACCACGTATAGGCCAAAAACCTGCCTTATCGTACCGTCTCCTTTATATGATGAAATAACTGATCATAAAGTTATCACTGATCATCAAGTTATCACAGATCAGTGTCCAGGATAATAGGAACTGAGGGCGCTCTCGTGTCCTGGCACATATAGGCACCATTGTGATATGGCTAAAAAACGTTATGAAAACAGTGTTACATCCTACTCACTCACTTGCCCTGTTCTCTCTCTATATTTGCAGAAGGAGCAGTTTATCAGTGGGTCCAAGTCTGATGGGATCAGTCAATTCTTACAGTGGTTCACAGATACTCAGATGTTTGAAGTGTTCATCACGGACCAGGTAGAGAAAGACCATCACAAGACAGCAGGTCAGTTAATCTATCATCCATTGTTCTAACAAAGCTTTAGTTCAATGGAGGAAGTGTGAAAATGTTAATTCTGGTCTAAATGTACTTACTGTCAAACCACTCAAGCTAGCGAACTCTAAATACTATCTCCTTGCATTGTGATTTGGTATTATCTCCCATTCATTGTGACTGCTTATTATCTCCCTTCAGTATGAATAGCATTATCTGCCTTGATTTCCATGGATTTTTTTTCCTTTTTGCAGAACTATTTATGACAAGAATAATGGAGTACAAAGACTGTGGTGGTAGTGGTCCTACATTACGTTCAAATGTCCGTGAATTTGGCAGAAAATTCAAGAACTTGGGCAAAGTATTGAAAACGAAACTGACATAGGCATCGTCTCATGTATACTTTGATTTTTCGCACAAATATTGGTACTTAAAAACAGTGATGTTGAGAGAGGGATGTTTTATATCAGACACACTATCAGTAGAGGGCAGGGAATAGAGAGGCTCAAACAGACCCTTTCTTTATTGGAGAGACCTATTCTGTGTCAAATATTTGATCTGTTACTTCACAAGCTTTACGAAGGTACGTTGTCAGGCCTGTGATCACATGATCAGGACAATTGAAGAGTGTTGATACCTGCTGGCAGTGTTTAAGACTTCTTCAAAATGCTGCTCATGGGTCCATCTCAGTAACCTGAGCGGAGATGTCCGTTTTGGAGTTATCTGAATACGGTATGGTGAGGAGCATCAAGGGTAAGCTGAAGTGACATTGTGAGATATGATATTCAGGTGATATCAGGATTAAGCTTGAACAGTTGGACATATACATGTTTGAAATGTAAAGTTGACTGATGAAGCTAGTTGAAGTTATGATTTGTACATGTTTTTAGACAGTTTTACACTGTACTATTGGATCGACACGTAAATATCATAGTACAGGTGTAGAGGTACATAGCGTATCAGTGTACAGGTATGTACCGGTGTATAATATTTGCTCTTGTGCAATGTACAGTAGACATGAATATGTACAGAAGTTGTGCCATCCTTTATGGGATATATTCTTATCAGAATTTCATCCAGAATAGTTGGGATTGTTTTATTCTTGTGCCAATCTCTATATATCTGAGGCATAAACATGTAAACATTTGTGCTTGTAATGTTGCTGCTGGACAGTCGCTTCAGTACTTCATTGATTATCATGGTATCAGTTTGAATGGTGAAATTGATTGATGAACTTATTGCAGCAGTGGTAGATACATGGCACCAATATTAATGGTCTTGATGTTGACAGCTGATATGCTTGTAGGGCATGGATTTTTTACTCTATCGAACATTAATATTTATTTGCCACAATTTTGTATCATCCTGAATGGACAGGCTGCTATCACAAGATATTCAGAGACAAATTTGTGTCGTAAAATACAGCAAAGAACAGTTTACAAGCCAACACACATGACTAGCATGTTATAGGATTATGGGATCATGTGACAAGACATAAGTAACCAATAACATACATGTGTAACATAACATTATCACATATATTGGTGAACGTGTACAACATCACAATATCACACATACTGATGAACATGAATAACATCACATTATCACAGATATTGGTGAAAATGTACACATGCCATTATCACAGATATTGGTGAACATGTACAACATCACATTATCACACATATTGGTGAACATGTACAACATCACGTTATGACAGATATTGGTGAACATCACATTATCAGACATTTGTGAACATTATCATTATCACAGAAATTGAAGATGTACAACATCGCATTATCACAGATATTGGTGAATTTGTACATCACGTTATCACAGATGTTGGTGAACATGTACAACATCACATTATCACACATATTGGTGAACATGTACAACATCACGATATGACAGATATTGGTGAACATCACATTATCAAACATTTGTGAACATGTACAACATCACGTTATGACAGATATTGGTGAATATGTACATCACATTATCACAGATATTGCTGAAGATGTACAACATCACATAATCACAGATATTGGTGAACATTTTCAACATCACTATCACACATATTGGTCAACATGTACATCACATTATCACACATATTGATGAACATGTACAACATCACATTATCACAGATATTGGTGAATATGTACATCACATCACAGATATTGGTGAACATGTACAACATCACATTATCACAGATATTGGTGAACATGCACAACATCACATTATCACAGATATTGGTAAACATGTACAACATCACATTATCACAGATATTGGTAAACATGTACAACATCACATTATCACAGATATTGGTGAACATGTACAACATCACTATCACACATATTGGTCAACATGTACATCACATTATCACACATATTGATGAACATGGAAAACATCACATTATCACAGATATTTGTGAACATGTATAACATATTATTACAGATATTGGTGCCACATATTACACAATGATTGGCTCAAGATTACATTGATATTTCATATATACATCGAACAAATATTCTGTCTCTTAACCTCCATGTTACTATCATCGTGATCATGGTCATTTTGAGTGTGTATGATGGTGTACCTATCACGTCTACTGCTCACAATAACATGTAGTTTTAATAGCTCTTTACAGTACAATTTCATATGGTCTATTGCCTGTCCAGTATAACATTTTGATAAGAAAACAAACAAGAAAACATGCATGACTTTATGTATATCTGACAGTAGTTTCTACTCCCCACTCACTAGTGTTGCACGTGACATATGATGAAAGATGTTCTAAAGCACGTTTGCTGTCGATATGTGTCCCATTCAATACGCGTAGTTCACCAAAGGTTTACAAATGTCTTGCCTGCAATTTCTACACGTATTTGAAGCCAAAGTATTACATTTTACCCAATTTTGGACATTTCGAGGGAAAGATTGTCTTTGCCTATTACATGTAGCATGTATAGAGTATCGAGAGAAGACATGAACAGGATTAAGCTCAGATATTTGCCAGTAATTTACAGTAATAATTTACATGTTTTTAGTTGCTCCTTTTTTCATTTTCCATGTTTTTTCACCCTATAATGTTTTACATTCCCCCTGCTTGTATCATTAGTACAAGAACATTGAAGGATTGAATTTCCCTTGTTTCCGTCAGCAGTCTTGTGAGTCGATATTGTTTTATCATATAGGGATCCCACTTTCGTGAGATAGATTTAATTGTCGAATATGCTTTCTGGTGCCATATAAAGTTTGAATGATGACTTTTTTTTCCGGTAAAATCAGAATGTGACATTTTCCCTTGTATCTAGTTGTCAGCCTGGGAATACAACAAGAGATGCGTAAATCAAAAATACATGTGATATAGAATTGCTCAACTGTTTTATACAATGTTTGAGAATCCCGTTGACTAACTAATGACCATCTGTAGATGTAGGGCTGGTGTATAGCTCAATGTGATATAGGACTTTGTAATGAATAACATCTGTCTGTACTCTACCTATGTACTCAAGCTCTGCCCTCTAACACCATTGTGGTATATGTCACTACCAAATCAGGATAACGAATATTTAGTTTATCAAATTAGTGCTTGTACAGTGAAACCTGTGAATACTGACACATGGATAAACCAACCAACCTCTAAATACCGGCATGATTAAGGGTCATTTATTGTGGGATGTTGTTGTAAGAGGATTAGTGTTACCCTTAAAGACATAAGCTTATAAATATCTGGAAATTAACAAACCACAGCAAACTGAAAATTCACACACATGTTATTTAGGTTGTTGTGATGCAATAAAAGTGCATATCTGTTGAATATATGTGACGAAAAACATTTTGGGACATTTTTTATCTTTGTCAATTTTTGGCACACAAGAGGTCACTTTTGATGAAAAATAAGGTTCTTACAGTGAGAAATAATGAGCCCTTCTGGTCATCTGTTTGAAATAATTTCCAAGATATCAAGTTCAGTGAAATAAGTATGAATCATATCAGCTTGGCATACCACATAGTGGCCATAGGGACAACTCTTATCGAAACCGCATATTTTGAAAATGATGGCAAACAGGGCATTATTGGGAGTCCTGAAATGTTACTGAATTGAAATTGTGAAGAAATTATTCATCAAATGTGACATCTTACGCACCAAAAATTGACATAGTTTAAAAATATTCTGAATCGTTTTTTACTGGATATGTTCACCAGATGTGTAATAATATTGCATCAAGACAACCTCTATTATGTATGTGTGCATTTTTAGATTGCTGTGATTTGTTAATTTCAAGATATTAAGACGTTATTTAGGGTGATATAATTTCTCCAACAACAACACTCCACAGTAAATGATCCTTAAAGTGATCAAAGGAACTAGTCTGTTACCACAATGTCTGACTTGACTTCCTCCAAAATATTTATCTAAAATTGAAGGCTATGACTTTAACCAACAGAATTGTGTAGATTTCGTCATGTGTCGGCAACAGTTTTGATTCCCAGTAACTTCTTGATTTGATAGCTAATGTCATATGTCAGAACTGACAGTAATGTGGTAATGGTGTTACATACAGGGGCGTCACTAGAATTCAAAAGGGGGCGGGGGGAGGTGTGAATGCTTTCATTTAGGTTGGATCTAGCGAAAGTTCATAACGGGGTCCTAGATTGCCTGAGATGCTTTCTAAGCGTTTTACCGGATATAAATCTGAACATAATGTATGCAGATTTATGGTTCTATTTTCACGTTTGTTTCGCATTTATAAACACACATCGATGTTGAAAAAATCACACCTCATGTCTGAATCCATTTGACTTCCTAATTATATTTAATACATACACAATTCAAAAGTAAGCGAATCTTGTCGGACAAACAGGCAAGGGACCCAGAAGCTACAGGGCCCTAGGTTGCCCGAGATGCCTTCTACGCATTTTCCGGATATAAATCTGAACATAATGTATGTAGATTATTTTCACTATCACACCTTATGCCGGATTCCATTTGACTTTCTGGTTTAACACACACACAAAACAGGCCCACAACAAACTATGTCACGGCGATAATGTTTGAGTTTAGATACATATTGAAACCCCAAATTAAATAGTATGCTCACAAACCACATGAATAGTTGATGGTCTGTTAAGTACACCCATACTCTAATTAGACAATCGACATTCGTTTATTTGACGTGTATATCAATTTACGACATTAGTTCTACGTGGAATCCCCCAAAAACAATTTTTGCAGATTTTTTTTTTATTTCCCATTTCTCACCATCTCATCAGGAAGGCGCACCAAGGTCAAAAGTTTGAATTTTTACCCTTGATTTCTTGCATTTTAGCGTATTTTAATGCTAAACTGGGGTTTAATATCTTACATAATTTTTGTATTTCCATTCCACGGGCAAAAACGGGGGTGCGTTCGCACCACACACACCAAAGGTAGCGACGCCCTTGATATGTGAATTTGGACAGATCAGCCACTGCATATGACAGTATGCATGGGAATTACAGACTGGACACCAAACAGTAATACCAACCATGCAGTTAGAGACTGAATGATAATGATCAGTTAAATTTCCATGCTGATCAGTTACTTATCAATCAGTATAAACCATTTTATGCATAAAGCTTCCAAGCAATTATTGTGCAGGCATCAAGCAGTAATAACAGCGTGGTAACAGAGTAATTGATCGGTACTTTCCGTTTCATGACCATGCTACTGAAAAGAAAGGACGACTCACAGGACAATGCAGTGAAAGTTTGACTAGGTTAAGGGTATGAGGGAATGGATGTATGAGAGGACTTCATTCATTCATAAGTGGGAAACCTTGTAACAGGTTTACAATCAGCAGAATGGCAATTTTGTTCATGCTGGAAAAAAAAATAGCTTTAATAATTCAGACACACACTGTAGAATTGTACTTATCATGAAGCAGAATGAGTACTTATTGTGAATGTAGTATACATCAATGTGTCAGAATGGTATGTAGAATTTGTGAATAGCAGGTCCCTTTAGGCTACCATAATACTGCATCAGTTGTATATATTAAAATAGACATAAGATGGTTAAAGTTGTCTGATCTCAGACTGGCTGTACATTTCATTGGATTTAAAACCTGGAAGAGAGAAGCTCAGTGAATACATTGTTATATATATTTGTACATATTATTATGATAAATACTTGTAGATATGAATATGTAAATCAGTGGGTTTGTTGACGTTTTAGTGTTGTTTGTGTGGCAGTAGATACTGCAGATGTACTGGTAGTTTGTATTAATGTTGAAATTGTAAATACTCAGAATTCTGCAAATGCACAATACATTGTCACATAGTGGTTTGTTATTTCTGTTAGTAACTTAGGATGGCCAGGTTTGCTTGCTCATCTTTTACATAATCTCTAGCCTGAATTAGTTGATATATTATGAACCATTAATACATCAGCTTTAGCATTATTTAGTTTTGGTAACTTATTTCAAGGAATACACCCTCTAGACTAACGTTTAAGCTAGCTATTGGTAATGCAATTTACTGCGAAGAATGCCATGATGAGTGGAAATATTAGAAATTATTTAAACTTCGCTGTACATGTATAGAAATAATTTATTAAATTTTTAAACTCCTGGTCACATAATTTTGAAGAAAAAAAAACTAGCTACAGAGATTTAATTATCTTTTAGATCAGTGAACTGGTCCAGTGTGATATGTTATGTTTGATTGTTTTGTGCAATATAATCATTGCATCAGCAACTGATAAGAGGCTTGTAATAATAAACTTGCACGGCTGCCATTTTGGCGGGATCCACATAGCTGTCCTTTGTTCGAATGAACAAACGGTAATTCCATAATCATTCATGTGCTCTTGTTAATGAGCTTTCCTCACAATAACAAGAACAGGCCTGACTATAACCAGCAGTATCTAATGTACCTTGTCCAGGTGGCATTGTCCGGTTCATTTCAGTCCCAGCTCTCCCTATGCTACTATATGGGGGAATATGTCTGCAGGCATAAATGTAGTGAAGGTAGGACCATTATCATTTACTTAACATGAAAAGTACATGCCGTTGATTCCCATCTAGGCTCCCGTCAGGGCATGAATCGCTGTCAATCAAAATATCTTTGTCCGAAATATCATGGGTTGTTCTTTCCATCTCATGCTTATCGACTGTCATCATGTAGTGTGCTTGTCCTCGGGGATAGCGTCTTCATGTCATATATGTGACGTCACAAAACACTAGATGCCCATGCACGGTCACCAGTCGAGACATTCTCAATTGCAGTTGGGTGGCCTGGCAGGCCAACAGTGAAGGAAAATACAATAGGAAGGGTTGAAGTCTCGGAAACATTGGAGGAACATCATGAATTCAAGGGCCTTAACTCATGAAGGTTAACCATTTACCATGCTTAACTCTATGCCGCATGGAGGCTTACTACCATTGCCCCATGGTGACGCCATTTGATGCACCTTCTTAGTTCATGATGACGCCATTGATGCCTTATGTAATAAATTAATTAACCTCGCTCAATACTATTTTATTTCAAGAAATATTAAACATGCTAAATTATTGGTCACTGTAAAAGTAATAAAAAAAATTGAAAGGCGATCACAAAAAAGGTCTATGGGGCAGCCTAGAAAAGCCTGTATTATATGGTTTAGAAAGGGATGTCAAATGGCATCATCATGAGGCAAAGAGTTAATGAATATCTCAGCATCTTGAAGTTGGCAATATGTCAGTTATTGCTAGTTAGAAATATTTTCCTGAAATTTGCATAGGGAAAAATGATAGAATGACCCACAGATTTCTGTCAGAAGCTAGACGGTTGCACAGTAAGGCATGCCCATTGTGGAAATCTTGGTATATGGTATGCCCAGAAACAATGTAATCTTACATTTTCTTTCTATTGTTGAAAGCCAGGTTAACTCTTTTGTACAATAGACACCATTTTCTGCTATGGGCTATCATTGTAAAGAGATATGTCACAGCTTTAATTTGGCTTTATGTATAGTGTGTTTTGCAGCGAGATTTTTAGCCGGAATTTAGTTAACCAAATTCTTAATATTGTATTCATTATGTTAGTCTGACATAATATTCCTGTATCAGCCATAATATTATTCCCATATATGTTTATACTTCATGAGCAGCATGGGTAGTCCATTCACATGGTCCCGTTAAAAGAGATGCAGCAGTCATTGTGATAGGCTGTGTTTATTTGAGGAACCAATCAAATACACTGTACTAACAGCACTATGAGGGAAACAGCAGCTAGAATTGGCTACCTGTACTTCAAGACTACAGGCATGTGTCAATCATCTATTGTGTGTCAATTTGTGATGTGTGTTCCATTGTTATCAGTCATTTCCCCATTATTGTATAGATAGCTATATATATCTTCATGTAGTTAGGATGGGACTGTTTCTTTATACTGTACTGATAAAGCAGCCTATCCTAACCATTCCATCATCCCTATAAGTGATATTTTAGTCCAGGAATGGTCCTTATTAGTCATTGATGGCAGATAGAGGCGGTGCCCCAAAGATTTACATGTATTAGGAATCTTTCAATTCAATACATTGTATTTGTAAAATCCATTACCTAAAGGCCCATTTCCACAGCACATTGAAATAGCCCTGGTTCTAAGTTTGTCGCGCATCAAAAATGGGGTTCTGATGTGGCCACAACATGACGCATGCTGTGAGTATGGCACCATTAAATAACATGAGGAATATTTCTCAGATGTGGTTGTCACTGTCAAAATACCTACTGCCGAAATGGGCCATACGTCTTGATTACGTGGTACCAATTACCAATTTGAAAGGAAGCAATGAAGGCTCTGATAGGCTGATTCTTTGTACACTAGATAGATTGTATTGTAATAATTCAGATGTTCATACCTTATTATGTAAATACAGTAAATCCTCTAATAATAATAATAATTATTCAATCCCTCTCAAATTTGATGATCAATCTAGTAAACTGGATCTCTCTCTGAAATCATTCTAAATGAAGGAATAATGGATAATCTGCATGATTTTGGACTATATCTTTGTCATTTCCTATTCTAATGAATTTGATCACCCCCTGATTTTATGGTGGGAAATTTCACTTCTTCTGACTGAATTATTAAGAGTTTGCTGTACATGAAAGTTAGTTG
Organism: Hanleya hanleyi; assembly: GCA_036873755.1. Taxonomy (NCBI): domain Eukaryota; kingdom Metazoa; phylum Mollusca; class Polyplacophora; order Lepidopleurida; family Hanleyidae; genus Hanleya; species Hanleya hanleyi. The sequence goes on from JAVTVY010015474.1 coordinate 49,917, forward strand.
ATCCTGTATGTCAGCAGACATAATAATTACCCAACAGGCAATAGATTTTTGACAAATTGACACATGATAGGTGATTAACCTGTCAGCCAATCTGAGAGGCAGGTTTTCTTGGAGTACATTTGATTACCATTGTATTGAAATGAGAATCGGATGTCTATTGATCGTTAGTACAGATGACATGGAAAACTTTGACTTGGTGAACTAACTAATGTCTTCCATTACCATTGATTACAGCGACACCAATCATGTCGCTCTTGAGCTTTTCATAAAATCACACATATTGGGTACAACAAGTAATATGTACCATTATATATATTCAGTTTTTCATGTAGTACATGTAGATGTATATCTCTGACTGATATCTGATATAAACACACTGTGTATGACCTGTTCTCAGAATGATGTCTCTGCCCACTTAGACCAATAATCATTGTTAATTGATGGAAATGTCGATATCAGAAGTTTTTGTAGCTCTGCATAGCCACCTTTGAAACATTCTTCTTTACAACATGGACCTAGCTAAAGTTAAAATAGCGACTTCTGTTGAATTGACCCTGTGGCTTATGTAATGAATTAAAACCAAACAACATTTGTAATGACTTAAAGCGACTTATGGAATTTTTTGTTTACCTTGTGGCTTCTGTAATGAGTGCATTAATTTCCCACTTTAATTCTTAGACAGTCGATTTGCCCTGGTGAACCAACAGGTTCATTGACGCATGGCTCCTGGTCTTCTTCCTATTTCAATAGTATGGAGACTATATTTAATCGGCGATAACTGGACTATTTTCAACTTGAAGTTGCCAAAATTATTATCAATGTAAGCATGGTCCTTTCTTGGAATAGTACTTTGATGCATATTTGCTTTATTTGCCTTCGGTGGCCGAGTGGTCTAAGGCGCTTCGCTGGTGACCGCTAGCCTCACACTGCTGAACCGGCACGGGTTCGAGCCCAGCTGGTCCATGTGTGAAAGTCTGTCAGTTACTTACAGAAGGGCGGTGGTTCTCTCCGGGTACTCAGGCTTCCTCCACCAACCAAACTGACTGTCACCATATGAGTGAAACAAACTTGAGTGTGACATTAAGCCAAATTCCCTCTCTCCCTTATTTACACCAGTTATCAATAATTAAAAATATGCCCAATGCTGTAGACATAGGCAGGACTGAAAGTATGAACCACAAGTTCACACTGACATTCACGTGTCAATGCATCCATCATCGTGATGGGGAAAGATATCTGTCGAAGAATAAAATTGGTAAAGATGGATTATGTAGTAACTTGGGGAACCAGGTACTCGACATCTCTAATGATCAAGTTGTTACCTTAGTAACATCTGTAATGAGTAAACCCAATGCTCAATGTTACCAACATCTATCAACTTCTGAACAAGGTGTAACTTTTGTGACAGATTTACTTACCAAGTGACTTCTGCAACCACTTGATCTAGCCACTTCTTTAACATTGTTTTTCGTTAGGCATCAGTGGTTGTTAACAAGTTAATCTTTAAATGAAGCTGAGCACCTTCTATAATTTACTTTTCACTGCTGGAATGTGTTGCTCCATGTTGCAATAAGTAACCATTTACCAATTTGAGATCAAGTTTGAGAAGTAAACACCATAGTTATATTTTATTTGATGAGGTTATTATATGTGAATAGGCTAATTGTGTAAGCAATCATGGCAGAAGTTCCTTGGTGAATCAGTCAAGAATAGATAGGGTTTGGTTTACTGGTACCTGTGTGTAATTGACTCTAAAAATGAACTCCTGATTTGTTCCTGAGATTCTACCATCTGTCTGGTGTCTTGTCATTTGCGGTCATTGACTCTTTTGTACTCTCTCACGGACTGACCTACTGTAAGCGGTGGTGTGTTCATGTATATTACGTGCATTTATGATGGTACACACAAGGACATTTAATACAAAATGTTAATCATCATACTTATGGTAATAATTACATATTCATCAGTTCATTACGACTAATACAAGTAATTATCAGGTCACTCTTGAATTACTGTATCAGGAAGAGCTGTAGTCTGGTCACACTGTCTGAAATTTCCATGTCCAACTTAAAAAGATTTTCACCCACCAGTATGAATGATTCTTATTTCATTACCGGTTAAATTCAAATTTTAAGTGTTTCATTTTTACAATGATTTACCTCTAAACCTGTTGTAATAAGTTTTGTATGTATATATGTACCTGTATGTATATATGTATAGGTTTCTGTGTTGTTATTTTATATTACCAATTCCTTGATTTGCTTTATATTTTTGTATCTGCATATTAACAATATACCTGTTTGTTATGAAAGGAGTTCAGTGCAGACATTTTTTGTGTGCATGTAGTTTTACATGGTGCTATATGTTATTTCATTTTTATCAAGTACCATTAATATATTATCCCAACTGCATATAATGTCTCGGATTTCAGAAAAATAATATTTGTGAAATTCATATTTGCATAGGTCTGTCACTCGCTATGTGTCAGTTTTGCTTATCTGCTTAGCTTCTCCTCTTAAATATTAATTGTGTGCCAGATATACCTGTGATAATCTAATTAGCTGTACGTGTGCTCTTCAATGTAATCATAATAATTAGTTATCATGCTTTATCTTAAATTTCCATGATTGGCTGGACACTACTGCAAATGTGACCAATGGGCAGAATTCACATTCTGAACTGGCCAATAAAACTGTGTCTTTCTGAGAAAAATCCCATATAAATTTGGTGGTTTGACATATTGGCATGTTGTGGCTTAGACTTAGTTTTATGTTTATTTTGAGGTATTTAAAACATGATAGCGTGACTAACGTCACAGGACCGACGAAGTAGGGTAGGCATCAGGACTCCGACGTGAACTGAACTCTTTGAAATCCCTCATGCCCCATGTTGAAAGCCTGCCTATATTAAGATGGGCACAGCCTAAGTCAGAATCACTAGTGATTTTCATCAAAAATTACCAGAAATTTTATCAAAAGTAGACCAGCTCAGAACTTGCTGGTAAGGGTCCTCTAATGCTCCTTTGTGCCAAAAATCAAGGTTCTACTGTCAACGGTTCTCGTTATTTTGCCGATGAAAGAATTCGGATGGACTGACTCTGTTTATTGGCTCTCAAAACAATTACGGATGGCATATCCCATCAGGTTTTGTACTGTGTTATGTATACAGTGAAACATACAGCCAAGGGTTCCCGATGGGCATGACAGTGCACTCGCTGAGCCATCGAGAAATAATAAAAAAAATAATTATCAATCAAATTATCATCAGAATTCGGTCAGCTCAGAACTTGCGGGTAACAATGCCCCAATGCACGTTCATGCCAAAAATCAAGGTTCTAATGTCAACGGTTCTCTTTATTTTGCCGACGAAAGGATTGGGATGGACTGACTGACTGACTCACTCACTCACTCACTCACTCATTACCGGACAATTTGCGATCTGTAGCCTACTTCGTAGGAATAAAATTCAACAAGGTAGTGCTCTTCAGATTAAAGCTTTTCATCTCTTCAGAATAAAGCTTGTGAATGAAAATATTCTACAGGCAATGAACATGATGAATGGGTTATCAATTCATGATTATAACATTTTCTGGAAATGCTGTAAACAAAATGATAATTTCAAATCTGAAAAAATGTTCCCTACCTGAAAAGGGGTTGGTTGGACTGTTTGAATTATAAAACCACCAATTTATTTTTCACCAATTCTTTAAATTATTTTGCCAAAATAAAACTCTTAATACCAATCCAGATGTCAGATGGAGAGAAAAAAAAAATTAAATTGATTCTGGTGTTTTGAACAACAGCTCTGTATTGTGTGCCATTTCTCAACCCTTTACTCCTGTGTTGTGTGCCATTTCTCAACCCTTTGCCCAGATGGGCTTGTCTTTCTTCATTCACATGAACCATAAGTGAAAGTGTACTGTAGCCCCATATTCAGTATATTTGTATTAAATCTCATGTGTGGGGGCTAATGTCACAAGATTAGATAATGTCATTTTATATTAAGCCAGCTGTTGTGATAATAACCTCTGGCCTCACTTCCAGTCACAGTTTTCCGCAAAATTTTGTGATAATATAGCAAGTATTTGTCTGCTCCTCCTCTGTAATTTGGGTATTTGTTAATGTATCTGTTTCCAAAGAACAGCAGCTTGGCTAATTAGACCGGTCTAGACAGTGACCATTTTTGGCACCAGCATTTCCATTTGCCATTCTTGCATTTTGTGTTTGTGATAAATGCTTCGTAATGTAGTTGAATAAACTCCTTGACTTAATGATTCCCAAATAAATTGAATTTGTTTTCTGTGGAAGAATATAGTTATATACTGGTAGACATATTATTTATGGCTGCATTCAGCGGGGAACCAGGAGGGCGTGGTCACCAAATCCTTGCCCAGCGAAATAGTGGTTGATATTATGATATGCGCCTTCACGTGTACATGTATATTTATTAAATGTCTTGAAATCCGTGATGGGTTCCATAAGAATATGGACCAGACAAGAAATACTTCACGTACTGGAAGTCATATATAAAGCGCATCTTTCGGTCCATTGGTTTTCTTATTTGTTCCCCCGGGTAAAATTTAAGGGGGTACTTGGTCATGTGACCGGAAGTGACCTTTGACCCCTGCACACCATTATTAAATTTTACCCTGGGGGAACAAATAAGTAGGTCAATGGAACGAAAGATGCGCTTTATATACTACTACTGGATAAAGGGTCGTGACTTTGTGGGAAATCATCAAAACGCGTAACATCGGCAAGGTGCTAAGCATCTTCCAAGTTTCGGAGTTGTCCATCAGATAATAACTGAGATACGAACCGGACAAGAAACTTGTTGCTGGACGGACGATAAAGGGTCATAACTCCGTGGAAAATCATCGAAACGCGTATAAAAAAAACTGACCGTGTACATCGTCAAGGTACTAAGCCTCTTCAAAGTGAGGTTCGGAGTTGTCCATCAAATAATAACTGAGATAAAGACCCGACACTAAATTGTTCACGGACGGACGACCGTATGACCCTGCCATGATCCATGATCAAAGTGTCACCAAGTCGACACATAAGGCTCATTGTAGGCTACTTGGTAGCATCTCTTAAGTAATTGACACTGTGTAACTACTCTCAGTACATTTAGATAGATGGGTTCTGATATGGATCAATGGCTCTCCTCACTGGCTTGGGTGAAACCCAGCAGGCCAGTGGTCTGAAGAAAAATGTGTATGATGTTATTGATATTTTGACGCGACTCCGGGATTGGGTCGTCCTTGTCTCGGCCAAGTAGCACTGCACAGTCGAGGTGGGAGTCTCCGGTTAGCTGGAAAAGTTCGAGTTGCATCTTGGCTCTGGCTTCCTCGTAGATGGGGCATCTGGTAAGTACATGCTCTACCTTCTCTTCCCTTCCACACTGACACAGACCAGACACTGAGGTGTCGAAGTGCTTTGTATAGGCACCAAGACAGTATCCAGTTCGAAGTTTGGACAGTGCCACTTGGACGGGTCTTGTTTTGGGGCACTGGCTAGGTTTAAGTTGTACTGTAGGTTGGATGGATTGCAGATGTCTTCCTTTGTCGATAGTTGTCCACCTGCGTTGCCAGATCTTGAGTGCGCATGCTCTGGCAGCCCTATGGACATCCTGTGGTGTATAGATGTTTCTACCCTTGTCCATAGTTCTTGCAATGTTAGCGGCTTCTTTTGCCAGACTGTCAGCTTTTTCGTTCCCACGGATCTGCGCGTGACCAAGGGACCATTTGATAGAAACAGCAATTCCATCATTCTCTAGGGTCTTAATAAGCTGTTTGATGTTGTCTATCAGGGACGTATAGTTTATTGAGTTCCAATTCAGTGTTGTGACTCCTATGGCACCTTGACTGTCCGAGAAGATGGTTATCCCATCCAGGAATGTGGCATTAGACTTCTCCAAGATGGCGGACAGAGTTTTTTTCTATGGCTACCAGTTCTGCGAGGAGGATGGAACCCCTCGAGGCCACAGGGTGGACAATGTCGATAATTTCTGTGTTGTTTGGCATATAAATGGCTGCACCGGCTCCACATGGGCCAGGGTTGTTCATACAGCAACCATCAGTAAAAGCGACAGCTGTATTGGTGGGGATGTTCTGAAGTTCCTGTTCAATATATGTTTTAGCCTTCTCCTGCTGCTCTGAAGTCCGATTTTTCGGTGACCCGAACTCATCCCAATTAGCGGGTTTTGCGAGTCTTGGGGTCAAATGAGGTGTTACTTGGGAGCATTCTGGAACCATTTGATTGACGGAGATGCCCGTTGTTTGTTCTGTGTCTGCTGCTATCATCCTCATCTTGCCAAAAGGGGAGAGATGACTTTCTTTCTGGTTGTCCTTCCAATTTTCCCATAGTTCTTTTATGGGTTCAGTCGATGGTTTAGCAATGATCCTTGCATACAATTTGTTGGTCAGTTCCATCCAACGAAGGTCCAGGGGAAGTACTCCTGCTTCAACTTCCAGGGCATCCCTCCCAGCAGTAGGCGGGAGACCCAGGCATAACGCCAGTCCTTTCCGTTGGATGTCCTCCAATTTCGCAATGGCACTGGCTGATACAACTGTCCAGACTGGCGCGGCATACTCTAGGCAAGAGCGTATCAGGCTGTTGTAAACTTTGATACTTTTTTCGCTGGAAATTATCTCCAATCCCTTGACAAAGCGTAGTATGTGTAGGGCCCTGCTGGCTTTCCTACAGATGTTGTCTATGTGTGTATCAAACTTGAGCTGTTCATCCATGGTGACTCCTAGAAGCTTGGGTGAGGTGTTGTAGTGGAGACTCTTCCCTTCCACTGAGATCTCCTTCACATTGGGGCTTGCCGTACAGCTGCTGTCTGTGCTGAACAAGGTTATCTCAGTCTTGCTGAGGCTGACGTTGATTCTCCACTGTCTGCACCAAAAGAGAACACGTTCCATGTCTTTGATTGTTTCTTGTTTCAACTGGACTGGGTCCGGCCCACTTCTATGTATTGTACCATCATCGGCAAATTTGGTCTGGCTCCCCTTGACTGCCGTGAAGATGTCCTTGGCGAAGATGTTAAACAACGGTGGAGATACTACTGCTCCTTGAGGTAAGCCTATTGCAGTGGTGAATGCTGGACCATCATGGTTCTGTATTGTTCCGTAGGCTTTTCTATTAGTCAGAAAGGAGTCCAACCATGTCCATATTCTGCCCGTGATGCCAAGTCGATGGAGTTTCACCATTAGGCCTTCTCTCCAAACACTATCAAAAGCCTTTTCCAGGTCCACTAGACAAGTCATTGATGGTTCCTTCTTGTTGAAAGAGTTGAAGATGCTTTGCACGATAAATAAAACAGAGTTGACTGTGGAGTGGCCTCTCCTGAAGCCTTCTTGTTGTACATCAATCAGCTTTCTCGTCTCTATTACAAATTCAAGCCTATTTTTTCACTATTTTTTTCCATCACTGCGATCGTACGACCAGACGAACATGCCATTACAAGACCCGACAGTCTAGTTGCACAACATGCCATTACAAGATCCGACAGTCCGATCGGCTGAAGGGTAAAAATATCACCTGGCATGTATTTTCCATCTGTCAAGCCCCTTCATTCTCACCGGTCCTGGCATCAAATCCTACCATGTGTTCTGGTCACACTCACAATGAAATCACACTAGAGTCAATCGGTCCTGTCTATTCATCAATCGACATACCACCATTGTGACTCTCCCATCTTTCATCTCGAGTTCTTACTCAAATTATATGCCTGAAACCTGATGACGTATTGGCCATTTCTATCCCATGGTGCAATGTACATACATGGAAGTTAAATGGCAGGTGAGAGTCAATAAAATTCAATTACCCTGCCACCTGCCTCGTGTAACACGACATCAAGTCATAGTTTTATCCCATTCCTTGTGGCTGACGACCCTGCCCCAGTCTACTTATCCCCCTTTTCATGGATTTTTTTTCTTGCTACATATGCTCAAAGATATTCCCATCTCTGCACTAGAACGACAGGTCTAAGATTCAAATTGTACTGCCTCTCAAATGACGACATAATGCGTCACGGCGTCAGGGCATTCGAGGCAGTTTCGGTATGTGATGTTCTGGTCCGTTGTGCAACTAGATGTAATTTTTAAACGGGCTGATGAAAATAACAGTCAATGGATGGACAATGACTTTATGCGCAGCGGATCAGATAATTCCTACTATCACAGCAGCGGACATAATCAAAATGGCTGGTCCATATTCGCCCAGACAGGAGCATATTTTGGGAGGTCAAGAGGACACGAACGCAATTCGAAAATCCTTATGATAGCACGACTGTTGTTCATCCACACTCTGGCATAGTGTGGCTTTAGCAGATGACCCTTTATCGGATGATATCCTCTACGGTCGATTATGCCATCAGTAAATGTGGTATTTATCACCAGATCTGGAAAACTAGAATGGAGGATCTTGATATTCGTACATCTTTTTTTTGGCAGAGAATGTTTGATACTTGCGATGGAAGATCAGAGATGAAAATGTTTCTCGGCTTAGATTTTATATTTTCTTGATGACCCAATTTCTGCAATCGTATTTTGGTCGCAGTTTTCACAGAATCTAGTGAAAGATACTAGGCGAGATATCTATGTGCGATATTTTTCTCATTCACGCATTTACTATCCATAACGAAATCCTTTCCTGTTTGTATACAACGAATTGTAGGTGTTTGTTTTGTCGTAACATCGGCTTGACTAAAACTCTGTTAAAATTCACGAAGATATAGGTTCTAATATGATATTCTATCTGGACTCTAGTTGGGTGGCTTTACAACGTTGCATGTAAGGCTTACCCGAAACGAGAATTTCACAGCTGGCAATGGTCGCGTCATCATATTGGATCCATCTATTATAAAATACGGGCCTATTCGGAGCACATGGTGACGCACCTATTTTACTTACCTTTTGTGGTTTATCAACCTAGATAAGGAAAGATATGTGATATATTTCCCACTTATCGTAAAGACAGGCAGAACGACGAACGTCTTTTCATCAGGTTACCGGGTCAACGCTCAAAGAATAGCTGATATAGCATTTTTTGCGGAATCGGTTCAATGGAACTCTTTCACTTACTGACAGCCGCGGCGTTGTTGGTCTGCCATTGCAGTAAGTATAGCATTGTTCGGCCCAATTTGTTCACAGACACGTTGTGTTATTCATCTCAAATTATTTAGGTCTGCCTATTTTTACGATTCTACGCAAAACAGCAAAGGAATTATTAGAAGGTCAATCTGGATAACGTGGTAAAAAAATGTAATGAAGAAAATGAGCAAAAGCTACCGAGGAGCGATTCTCCACAATTTGTCTCCTCTAGATTGTTCAGCCAAGTGAATAAACCCGGTGTGATGGTTAAGAATGTCCTGGTGATTAGTGTCCCTTTTCATATCCTATTCTATTGCATCCCCAATATGGAGAAATGTGTCCTAGCTGGCTTAGAAGATAGGAGGCGGACACCCTTAGCCACCGGACATTCATAGCCTCCACACCGGTCTGAATCTTACTCTTTTGTGCAATAGTAGTAGTGAAGGTATGGGACTGGGCACTGAATAAAGCGAGAAAGAATGGCGTCAGGAGCTTAAGGTCAGAGGTGAGAGGTCCATGAGCTCTGACATCCGTGCTTCGAATTTCAAGAGCTCCGAGCTCCCAACTGTGCTATCCCAGAGTTCCCTATTGTACCGTCCCAGAGCTCCCAACTGTACCATCCCAAAGCTCTGAGCTCTCAACTATCCCATCTCCGAGCTCCGAGCTCTTGCATACAAACACGGCTTACACCGGTGAGGCTTCATCATGCAACAGGTGTCAGAGGACACGAGAACCATGGCTTACGCATGTCACTTGTGTTCGAATTTATTGTCCTGTCCGTTTTATCTACGTAGAAATTTGCTTTCTCCACATACAAATCACGTAGACCCGGGCAGAGGAGTCCAGATTACATACAAGTTCAACTTACGCATAAAGAAAGGGTACGATCAACACCTACGTTTCAGAAAACCGTATTAGATCATACCTGCACGATGTCGGTGTGCGATCCGTCCTCCGTCTCAGAAAACAATATTAGATCACCCCTATACGATGAAGGTGAGTGGTCCGTCCTCGTGTGGAAAATTTCCTGGGTGATGACCTTCTTAGAGGAAGGTCACTATAATCGTACTCGATGACCTGATGGACATGGCCAAGGAAAATTCGAAAGATCACAGACCTATTCACCAATGAGTCCCATCATCGCAATCTCTCCGTCAACTACTTCACCCAGAATCTCTTACCTCAAGGTAAGGCGTCCTGGGATATCGCCTTAGACTGTCATTACTTCGGTCCCTTCAACAGTCCTATCAATAGATATCAATTCCGGGTATTCCGGAGACAAATTTATCTTCAGAAAGTCGATTATTTCATGCAAACTTTTCCCCGAGCTGTGAATCACACCTAAGGACATCTGTCCGTTGATTTAAAACCCCATATCCCCGATGAACGCATACTACTGATAAACCTATCTCCTGGGCAGCGCGATTCAGAGACAGTATCAGTGTACAGCGGCAAAGCCCACAGCCACCCAATTATGCATCCGAGTACGTCTAGCTATCACATCATCCGACTCAACAGGTCTCTCAGGTATCCGAGTCAACTGGCACTCGATGTTCATCCGAAACATTCGATAACTTTTACGCACCAGACGACTACCGAGGGCATCGGTTCTCGAACGAACGCCGAAAAGTCAACGACCCCCGTCCTCCAGGCCAGTGCATACACATAGTCCACATGAGATGGCGCGAACAGGATAGCTATTCAGTAACTACCGAGAGACGCCCGATCGAGTTTCAAACCAGTCCAGCCGGTGGATGCCCCGAATAATACGCCGATAGACCAGTATACCGACAAAAGATTTTCGAAGCGAAAGAAATGAGTTTCAAGCATATTCCAGAAAGAAACCCGAAATTCTGGCGTATAAAGCATTAAACCCTAGACTGTGACGATCTTTACGCGGTCAGTATTTAAAACTGGTCACGGGTATGAAATCTTTGGAACATGACCCAATCCACATGAATATCGAACGAACGGCTTGTGTGTGGAACTCGTGATAGCGGTCAATCGACAGAACGATACCGACGTGAGATTCTTGTTTTCATGCGCTATGTCTTCGGGAGATTGGGTTGCATACTAGATGACGTTTCCAGCGACCCACTCAGCGATGAAGACGATGTTGATGATGACGTCGATAATGACGACCTGGACAATGACAAACATTTGATGAGGACGAATATTACAACACCTTTTGGGACCTTGCGGTGAACAAAACCGTCGACATGCACAGGACAACATAGAACGAAAATCGGAATAACCAAGCGATTTCCAGGCAGCCTATACGTCCATGATCCCAGAGATTGCGCAAACGTCTAGTGGCTTAAGGTGTTCCGCTGGTAATCGCTTACCTCGCCTCGCACCGCTGAACCAAAAGGGTTCGAGCCTCACTGGTGCATGTGTGAAAGTTTGCAAGTTCCCGACGGGCGGTGGTTCTCTCTGGGTACTCCGGCTTTCTCCACCTCTAAAACTGACTGTCACCATATTACTGAAATAACCTTGAATGTGGCCTTAAGCCAAACTCCCCCCTTTGACGGGCCTTTAGTTGCAACAAGTCAGTGATCAGTGAACTGCACCAGGACGATCTTCACGAGAAGATAAATATACCAAGCGATACCTACAGAAAGAATTAGATTTCTCAACCTCTAAGGCCTGGGAGATTTCTGTGAGCATGCGCAAGAAGACGTCCAAGAATTACTTCCGAAAACCATAGAGTCATCTTTGCATGATGGAGATGACCAACTTTAAGAGCCCGTTTCCTTCTATCAACAACCAGCAATATTTTTACCCATATGGTTAGACAAGATTCGTATTGTTACCGTCTTATAGCTTCAATATATTCTGGTCGTATCCTGTTTTCACGTCGAACAAGTGTTATTCTATATGGCATGTGTCATTGCAGTATTATTGAGTATAAAAATTGAATAAAAGTAACGCCTTATACATGCGAATTTACTCCGTTTTGTTATTGTCACGTCAAATTTACGATACCAGAAAAACGTAACAGAAAAGTTTTGTGAAGTCAAGGATTAACAATCAAATATTTATTTACAATACTAAAATCATATACAAATTAAGTAAGGTCATACAACAAATAAATGCGAAATATAGTCTTACTGTTCAATGCTATACCGGTATATACTTCACAGTCCGTGTTGACGTGCACAAATCTCTTCACAGTCCGTGCCGACGTGCACAAACCACTTTTCTGTATTTTGGTAGTCCAACACTGCTCGGTTGTTTAGAGTCCCAGTAAATGTCCAATTTCCGATAGTTCAATCACGTAGATTACACAGCAGCTAAAAGTAAATTCACAGGAGTATACAATCCAGCAATCCGCAGCAAAGGTAACACAGTATAACGCACCCACATACAGCCAGTTAGAATTTCCTCTCGAATAACTGAGTGTTACGCTATTTATACTTTATGCGGCATTCCAGTACATTCTACCAAATCAAGAAGCCTCTCGAATATGCATTACATCATCATCTGGCCTAGATACAGTTTCTAATGTCCCAGAAAGATCAAAGTGATTAACCCACGTAAACAAGCTTGCGTCACATATTCTAGAAGCATCCTGTCTAATAATAGACTACAATACCATGACACTCCCCCTCTTAATAAAGAAAGTTTCAAACTTGGAACTTTCTTAACAGTTCAAACATTATTGCAAAAAGAAATCTATATTACAACACCAAAAATGTTGAAAAACTTATGTATATTATATGCGAAACAAACAATCAGCAATCAAATTGTCCTTGCCCTTAATATGTCTGATTTCAATATTGTATTCTTGTAATACCAAACTCCATCTCAACAATCTTTGATTTTTGTTTTTCACCTTACTTATGAAAACAAGTGGATTGTGATCACTGAATACAGTAATTGGCAACGATGAAGGAGTAACATAAACATCAAAATGTTGTAAAGCCAATATCATTGCCAAACATTCTTTCTCAATTGTAGAATAATTTCTCTGATGTTTGTCAAATTTACGTGAAAAATAACATATTGGGTGATCTACCTTCTTGTAACAAAACGGCACCAGCAGCAACATCACTAGCATCTACAGCCAGTTTAAAAGGTGAATCAAAATCTGGTGCTGAAAGAACTAGCGCGCTCTTGAGTATGGCTTTCTGGTTTTCAAAAGCTGATTCACATTCATCGGTCCAAACAAAAGTTACCCTCTTTCTTAAGAGTTGAGTTAAAGGCTCAGTAGTATCTGAAAAATTTGGACAAAATTTTCTGTAGCAACCAGCCATACCCAAGAAACGCATCAGTTGTCTCTTACATGTTGGTCTTGGAAATAGCGAGATAGCACTAACCTTATCATCTACAGGTTTTACTTGACCCTGACCTGCAACATGACCCAAGAATGTCACACGTGAATGTCCAAATTCACATTTTCCAAGGTTGACTGTCAGCTTGGCGTCACTTAGTCGATTGAACAGTGCGCGAATTCTCTGTAGATGATCTTCCCATGTATCGCTGTAGACAATGACGTCATCAATGTAAGTCTCACATCCTTCCAAACCAGAAGTAACACGGTGGATGAGACGCTGGAACGTGGCTGGAGAATTTTTCATTCCAAATGGCATTACTTTGTACTGGAACAGACCCTCCGAAGTGACGAATGCTGTATCTCCTTGGCACGATCTGTCAGTGGAACTTGCCAAAATTCTTTCAGAAGATCAAATTTTGACACAAACTTGGCACTTCCCACTTTATCAATGCAATCGTCAATGCGTGGAATAGGGAATGTGTCTGTTTTGGTCAATGTGTTCACATTTCTGTAGTCAGTACATATCCTGTAACTGCCATCTGGCTTTGGAACGAGGATACAAGGTGAACTCCAGTTACTATTACTTGGTTCAATGATGTCATTGTCCAATAAATACTTAATCTCTTTTTTTTCAGGTGGTTTTGTTTAATGGGATTCAAACGATATGTGTGCTGTTTCACTGGATTAGAATCCCCGACATTGACGTCATGTGAAATTTTATCAGTCTGAGTAGGGATGTCGGGAAACAAATGTTCATATTGACTGAGCAGAGTTCGAAGTTCTTCCTGACGCCCTGGTTCAGGACGACACAACTTGGAATCCAAATTAAGTAGAATGTCAGAGTTCTGTAATTTTGCCGCTGTCATGGGCTCTTCACAATTTTCATTGTTATCAGGGTCAGAACTAACTACACTTAGAGGGTGTACAGTACTGTTAGTGCTATCTCTGTCTATGTATAACTTTAACATATTTACATGACAGAACTGTTTGTGTTTACGCCTGTCAGGAGTCTGAATTACATAATTAAGGTCACTTAATTTCTTTTCAATGACATAAGGACCATAATATCTAGCCTTAAGTGGATTACTAGGAATAGGCAGAATAGCCAGTACCTTCTCACCAGGTTTGAAACTTCGCTTAAGGGCATGTTTATCATAGGTTATTTTCATACATTTTTGTGCTGACTTTAAATTTGACATGGCCAAATCACATGCTTTAGTCAACCTGGTGCGAAAGTCCGACACATATTGTAAGAGATTACATGAGTCAAGAGCACTGACTAGGAACTTTTCCTTTAGCAGTTTAAGTGGTCCTCTAACTGTATGCCCATAGACTAATTCAAATGGACTGAGGCCTAAAGACTCCTGAACAGACTCTCTAACAGCAAACAATAACAAATGGATGCCTTCATCCCAGTCATTCTCAGTGTCAAAACAATAAGTCCTAATCATGTTCTTTAATGTCTGGTGAAATCTTTCTATTGCGCCATGGCTTTCAAGGTGGTATGCAGATGATTCGTACTGCTTTATTCCCAATTCATGCATGACTTGTTGAAAGATTCCTGACATGAAATTAGATCCCTGATCAGACTGGGGTAGGCCGACAAGTGTGAAAAACTTAACTAAGGCCGTAACAATAGTTTTTGCCTCAATATTCCGTACAGGAATGGCCTCAGGGAACCTGGTTGAAGCACACATGATTTTTAACATGTATTGATTGCCTGACTTTGTTTTTGGTAATGGACCAACACAATCTATAACCACCCTACTAAATGCTTCCTCAAATGCAGGGATTGGTTGTAGAGGGGCATTTGATATGGTTTGATTTGGTTTTCCTACCATTTGACATGTGTGGCATGCCCTACAAAATTCCGTAACATCTTTCTTTCAATTTGGCCAATAGAAATGATTTAGAATTTTGTAATATGTTTTATTAAAACCTAAATGGCCTGAAATAGGTGTTTCATGGGCTAGTCTGAGGATGTTTGAACGATATGAATTTGGTACTACAATCTTATACTTAACTGCCCATTCATCATCAAGTGACACATCTGACGGTCGCCATTTGTGCATAAGAACACCATTCTTACAAAAGTAACACACAGGCTCTTGAGTTACATCACACTCGTCTACTGCCCTGTCAAACAACTTAGAAATGTCCTTGTCACTATACTGTTCATTAACCAGCCGTGATTTTGAAATTTCGTCATTAGAACATTCCAATTTGCTATCAGAATGCGGCTTATCAGCCTCTTCATTTAAACACACGAAAGTGTCGACCAAACAAACGTCATCGATGACGTCATCTTTAAGCGATTTTTCAGACTCCTCAGCCAATTTACTCATGGCTCTAGTAACTGCACAAGCAGGATACAAACTTTGAATTTCGTCTTCAACTGGATCATGGATACCACTTTCAGACTCGCCCTGTCGCTTTGTACACCGCGTAGAAAGTGCCACGTACAGCGAATAGCGGCGAAGTTATTTGGACGGAAAAGTAAGAAGGCCAAAATTACAATGAGTGTTATTTCAAGGTCCGTAATGCCAACAACGGAAAATTTTTGGTTCACAGCAGTTACGGTTATTTTTGAATGTGCCCTCGCTGCAATATGGCTCTCATTTACAGCAGAGTGCAACCAGCAGAGAGCATCGCTGATGCTGCGCAAAACTGCTAAAATGCCGTAAAATCCCCACACCATAATTGCGCGAGATCAGATTACTTCGACAGAATTGACCGGGCAGTCGTGAATGAATCTCTACCCTGAGTGAGCTGGTTACGGACACGGGCGAGGCACCAGGGATCAATTATATGCAATCGTGCATTGTGGGTCGATTCGGCATGCTTAACCGGAAGTGTAACTCTATACGGAGAACAACAGGGGTTAGACAAAATTGGTGTTTCACCAACGGGTACCCCTAGGTCCAGTCATACGCATTATGGCACTGTGCATGGGCAACCGGAAAGAGAACTCTCAACTGAGAACGACAGGGGTTAAAGATTCCGGAATTTCACGACAGGAGACACCTGGACCCAGTCATGTGCAATAGTGCAAGGTAGGTTAATTGCACATGAGTAAACTGAAGTGAAACACTCTACCGAGTAGGCTACAACAGGGATTAGAGACATCGGTGACCAAGGGAGACATGCTCAACCGGAAGTGCCCTGCTCAATTTCCGACAGATTCAGTCGTTTTTGCTTCCCAGATTAAAGGCAACATTAAAAGGGTGGCGGAAAACGATGCCGGTGTACTGGCAAGAGGTCATGTGACCCCACAAACAGCATATTTCTGAAAACATCACAAGTGTGTGTCATCAAGTATGTAGATATCCTAGATTAGGAAGTTTTAATGTTTATCGGTCTATATTTCAAGATATTTAACCATTCGGATACATGGGGCGATGTTCTTGACAAGGAAATGAATAAGGAAATGGCTGTACGGTCATTAAATCGAAGAGTTGAGCCTCCATATTTGCCACATTGGCTACAAGATGGTTACAAGATGATGTCATTGGTTTTCCGATCTGACACTAGTTGCGTTGTTATTGTAGCGGATTTCCACTAGGGGTAACTCTTACCCTTAATTTCCTAAGTTCACTTTTTCGCTGCAGTTATTTTTAGTTTTTAATCTTGTTTGGCCCTGCTCAATTTCCGACAGATTCAGTCGTTTTTGCTTCCCAGATTAAAGGCAACATTAAAAGGGTGGCGGAAAACGATGCCGGTGTACTGGCAAGAGGTCATGTGACCCCACAAACAGCATATTTCTGAAAACATCACAAGTGTGTGTCATCAAGTATGTAGATATCCTAGATTAGGAAGTTTTAATGTTTATCGGTCTATATTTCAAGATATTTAACCATTCGGATACATGGGGCGATGTTCTTGACAAGGAAATGAATAAGGAAATGGCTGTACGGTCATTAAATCGAAGAGTTGAGCCTCCATATTTGCCACATTGGCTACAAGATGGTTACAAGATGATGTCATTGGTTTTCCGATCTGACACTAGTTGCGTTGTTATTGTAGCGGATTTCCACTAGGGGTAACTCTTACCCTTAATTTCCTAAGTTCACTTTTTCGCTGCAGTTATTTTTAGTTTTTAATCTTGTTTGCTTTAATTTACCCTAAATGTCTGACTTGGTTGATTCTCTTATTTTATTAGACTAGCTCTGTTTATTTCTTCTGTCAAGCTTGTCTGTTTACTTCTCGCTGTTTACCAGGTCTGTAACTTTGTTAACTTCGTCTATTAACTTCATCTGTTAACTTCTTCTGTTAACTTCGTCTGTTAACTTCTTCTGTTAATTTCATCTGTTCTTGGTAACGTTCGAGCTTACTCAATGGAGACGCCGCTACTAGGTAGGTTCGTATTTATTTATCTTAATATATTTTAGCTGTAGCTGGTCAA
>JAVTVY010015475.1:0-67401 GCA_036873755.1 Hanleya hanleyi
CAAGATGGCGGCACATCCGGTGTCGAAAACTGGCCATTCCGTCGGGATGTGGTCACCTAGTGTCGAAAACTGGTCCTTGTATGGGTCCTGCTAGACGTTTTGACGCCATGATATAGACCGGAGAGAGAAAACAACAACAACAAGGATGACACATGAGGGAACAACAACAACAACAAGTTTTTTTTCATATAGTTTATTTTCCCCATCCATCATAACATACCCACGCTGGGGGAGCCGCGTTGGGTATGTTTACAATTCAAGAAAGACTCTTGTCCAATCAGAGACCGCCATTTGTATCTGTCCTATTCGTTCCTGTCCGTTAGATGTATTATTGTCCAATCAGAAGTCGCCATTTCAGAGAGTTCCTTCTTCGGTCATGTTCATTCTGAACCGTTTATTCTAATCATCGTCGGACAGGCCTGGATATTCTTCGGGCAGCATGTCCCGAAACAGTTGTTTGCGCATTCTGATCGCATTTTCCAGGGCCTCTGTGGGTGGTAAACCCATATCCTCTTCCAAGTGACGCTTGGTCTTCATGATGGACCTGTGCGTGGGGTCCCCTTTCATTTCAAGCGGTAGTAAGGTATACTGTTCATAGATCGCCATGGCTGTTTTCCTGATGCGGGGGGCGCATTTGGGTGTACGTCTGTTGTAAATTATCCTCTCCAGTGTCCTCGATCGCTTCAGCGTGAGTATTGATAGCTGCTGTCACAATACGATCCCAGAAGGTAGGTTCTGCCTCACTTTCCTGGGATGAAGGCTGATTCTCTGAGGTCAAGCTCTCCATATCAGTAGATAGACTGTCAGCCATCTTGGATTCGGTATCAGTCGATGCACTCTCATCAATCTCTGTATCAGAATCTGCCTCAACGGGCTTCTCGGCGTCTTCAGTCCCATGTATATTTTTCTGGTGTCGCATCATATCGTAATGTCTGGTGAACGTGCGTTCACACTCAGAACAAGTATAAGCCATGTTGACGGTTGAACGTCGACTGTGCGTGTTTGGGGAATACGCTCGCTTTTATAGACAGTAACGCCCATCAACGCTTAGCTCAACGCTTCAACGCCCTGGTGAATTAGCTCAGAAGCTCTGATTTCATGGAATTGACAACAATTCATCGAAATGCAGTGACGCCCGTCAACGCCCGTCGTTACGCCTTAACGCTCGTCTCAACGCTTTAACACACTTTCTTAATGCTTTAACGTTGTTTAATGATGCGTTCGAACAAATGTTTCTTTTGTGCTATCGCTCTGACATACGCCGCTTTCCAGTTCATGCCCGAGGTTTTCAACATCGACGCTGTTCTTTCAATTTCCATATGGACTGGGTCCTTATCCAACAATTTCATATGGGTCAGTAAGTCGACATACTGCAGACGTAAAGCCCGCCGTAATCTGGGTGCCAATCTGTTATGGGCTAAAATTGCAGCTTCCTCTTTCGAATACCCTTTGCGTTGAAACTTGTTGCCTGTGGCCTCCAAAATCTCGCCCATCTCGGCGTCCATACTTTCTTTGAACAAATCCTTCCATAGCCTCGAGTTCACATTATGTTCTTCAACCTCGGGTTGGGCCTTCACGGTTGGGTGATATTCCGAGACTGATGGTATGAAGCGGACCCCCTGTATGGGGGTGGGCTGCTGCTGCTGCTCTGCCAGGAGTGGACTCGGCGGATGGTGTAGGGGTATATGCCGTTGTGGTGATTCCTCGCCGGGTAACATGTGGGTGGTCAGCCGACGATCTTCGGGGGTATGGGCTTTTAAATCTACGAACAGGTAGCCGTACGGACGAATTGTCGCTTCTTGAAACGCCCGCATAAAATGGTCAATGTTCTGAGGATAAATTCGACTACCAAACCCACGGATTTGTGCTCTGTCAATGGGATTGGAGAACAACACAAAGTATTGGCAGTTCAAGGCAATATCTCTGGACGCCTTCCCTTGAGGAAAGAGATTCTGAGTCAAATAGATGACGGACAGATTTCGATGATGGGACCCTTTGGTGAATAGGTCGGCGATTTTCGAATTGTCCTTGGCCGCACTCATCAGATCGTCGAGCACTACCACGTTGGTCTGCTCGGAATCGAAGTAATAGGGTTCGTCTATGTCGTGAGGAATTCCTGGGACAAAGCTCACATTCTGTAACCTTGTAGTTTCGTAGGCGGGCTGCCATTGGCTATAACACCAAACAACACGTGTCCGAGCTGGGGTTGCCACACCTCCCTCTAAGAACTTCATCACCCAGGATGTCTTTCCACACCCTGTAGGGCCGCTCACCGTCATCGTATAGGGATGCTCTACTGCTCTTGTTGGACCTATAGCGGGACTCGGCTGTGTCTCATGGTTATGTTTGCGTTGAATGTGCCTGAGCATACTATCGCGACGAGAGAATGCTCTCTCACAGAACGTACACGTACACGACATGTTCATCAGTCGACCAATACATATGGACTGATGATGGACACATGTTCATTTCTATATTTAAAGACTCTACCACCACCACCGCACACCACCAACACCACCACCGCACACCACCAACACCACCACCAACGCCACCAACGCCACCACCACCACCACCACAACCACCACCACCACCACCACCACCACCGGGCGTTGACGCCCGGTGGTGGCGTTGGTGGCGTTGGTGGTGGCGTTGGTGGCGTTGATGGTGGCGTTGGTGGCGTTGGTGGTGGTGTTGGTGGTGTGCGGTGGTGGTGTTGGTGGAGTCGGTGGTGGTGGTGTGTGTGGTGGTGGTAGAGTCTTTAAATGTAGGAATGAACATGTGTCCATCATCAGTCCATATGTATTGGACGACTGATGAACATGTCGTGTACGTGTACGTTCTGTGAGAGAGCATTCTCTCGTCGCGATAGTATGCTCAGGCACATTCAACGCAAACACAACCAAGAGACACAGCCGAGTCCCGCTATAGGTCCAACAAGAGCAGTAGAGCATCCCTATACGATGACGGTGAGCGGTCCTACAGGGTGTGGAAAGACATCCTGGGTGATGAAGTTCTTAGAGGGAGGTGTGGCAACCCCAGCTCCGACACGTGTTGTTTGGTGTTATGGCCAATGGCAGCCCGCCTACGAAACTACAAGGTTACAGAATGTGAGCTTTGTCCCAGGAATTCCTCGCGACATAGACGAACCCTATTACTTCGATTCCGAGCAGACCAACGTGGTAGTGCTCGATGATCTGATGAGTGCGGCCATGGACAATTCGAAAATCGCCGACCTATTCACCAAAGGGTCCCATCATCACAATCTGTCCGTCATCTAATTGACTAAGAATCTCTTTCCTCAAGGGAAGGCGTCCAGAGATATTGCCTTGAACTGCCAATACTTTGTGTTGTTCTCCAATCCCATTGACAGAGCACAAATCCGTGTGTTTGGTAGTCGAATTTATCCTCAGAACATTGAACATTTTATGCGGGCGTTTCAAGAAGCGACAATTCGGCCGTACGGCTACCTGTTCGTAGATTTAAAAGCCCATACCCCCGAAGATCGCCGGCTGACGACCCACCTGCTACCCGGCGAGGGCTCACCACAGCCCCTACACCATCCACCGAGTCCACATTTGGTGAAGCAGCAACCCACCCCCGTGCAGCGGGCCTTCTTCATATCACCAGTCCCGGAATATCACCCAACCGTGAAGGCCCAACCCGAGGTTGAAGAACATAATGTGAACTCGAGGCTATGGAAGGATTTGTTCAAAGAAAGTATGGACGCCGAGATGGGCGAGATTTTGGAGGCCACAGGAAACAAGTTTCAACGCAAAGGGTATTCGAAAAAGGAAGCTGCAATTTTAGCCCATAACAGATTGGCGCCCAGACTACGACGGGCTTTACGTCAGCAGTATGTCGACTTACTGACCCATATGAAATTGTTGGATAAGGACCCAGTCCATATGGAAATTGAAAGAACAGCGTCGATGTTGAAAGCCTCGGGCATGAACTGGAAAGCGGCGTATGTCAGAGCAATAGCACAAAAGAAACATTTGTTCGAACGCATCATTAAACAACGTTAAAGCATTAAGAAAGTGCGTTAAAGCGTTGAGACGAGCGTTAAGGCGTAACGACGGGCGTTGACGAGCGTCACTGCATTTCGATGAATTGGTGTCAATTCCATGAAATCCAAAGAGCTAATTCACCAGGGCGTTGAAGCGTTGAGCTAAAGCGTTGATGGGCGTTACTGTCTATAAAAGCGAGCGTATTCACAAAGCCACGCACAGTGAGCGTTCAGCAAGTAAACACCCAAACTATACTTGTTCTGAGTGTGAACGCACGTTCGTATGATGCGACACCAGAAGAAAATATACATGGAAGCTGAAGACGCCGAGAATTTGTTGAGGCAGATTACGATACAGAGATTGATGAGGGCATCGACTGATACGAATCAAGATGGCTGACAGTCTATCTACTGATATGGAGAGCTTGACCTCAGAGAATCAGCCTTCATCCCAGGAAAGTGAGGCAGAACCTACCTTCTGGGATCGTATTGTGACGGCAGCTATCAATACTCACGCTGAAGCGATCGAGGACGCCGGAGAGGATAATTTACAACAGACGTACACCCAAATGCGCCCCCGCATCAGGAAAACAGCCATGGCGATCTATGAACAGTATACCTTAATACCGCTTGAAATGAAAGGCGACCCCACGCACAGGTCCATCATGAAGACTAAGCGTCACTTGGAAGAGGCTATGGGGCTACCACCCACCAAGGCCCTGGAAAATGCGATCAGAATGCGCAAACAACTGTTTCAGGACATGCTGCCCGAAGAATATCCAGGCCTGTCCGACGATGATTAGAATAAACGGTTCAGAATGAACATGACCGAAGAAATGATTGGACAAGAATACATGTAACGGATAGGAACGAATAGGACAGATGCAAATGGCGGTCTCTGATTGGACAAGAGTCTTTCTTGAATTGTAAACATACCCAACGCGGCTCCCCCAGCGTGGGTATGTTATGATGGATAAACTATATGAAAAAAAACTTGTTGTTGTTGTTGTTCCCTCATGTGTCATCCTTGTTGTTGTTGTTTTCTCTCTCTCCGGTCTATATCATGGCGTCAAAACGTCTAGCAGGACCCATACAAGGACCAGTTTTCGACACTAGGTGACCACATCCCGACGGAATGGCCAGTTTTCAACACCGGATGTGCCGCCATCTTGAACATACGTGCCGCAATCTTGGATATGGCCCATAATGCACCGGGTCAAAATACTCGCTTCTGATTGGCTGAGAGCTCTGTGACGGATTTGAAATACTCGCTTCTGATTGGACGAGAGCTCTGCATTGCGTCTGCGCATGCGCAGAATGATATTCCTACCGCACCATCTCGACCCCAAATACCTTCATGTACTGCCCGAAAATGGCCACTTTCGCTACTACTTGTACCGATGACGTCACCGATGACGTCACAGATGACGCGAACATCCCTCAAATCGGAATGTACACCCCGAGAACTACAAGATGACACCTTCCAGGACGCATTCGAACCGTGAATAGCCCATCTCGACCCCAAATACCTTCCTTCACTGCCCCCAAAATGGCCACTTTACTTACTACAACCAACTGCGCATGCGCAGATTAACGCGACATGCATTCAAAAACACACCATTCTGACTCTACCCCACACAAGCTTCACTTTGACACCTCACACGACCCATTCGAACCGTGATTAGCTCATCTCTAACCCAAACACACCCCTACATAGCACCCAAAGTGCCTGTTTTCTATACTACGACCAGACTGCGCATGCGCAGACTATTGAACACGGACGAACCATTGAATCTTAGTGTAGTCAAGTGCTCCTCCACGAGAGCTTCAAAATAAGACCTCACTCGACCCCATTGGACCATTAGGGACTCACCTGGACTCCAACATGTCCACCCCTTATGGCCCTATACACCCATAGCCATGCAGTATAGGCCTATGGGCCTACCCAGGCCTTGGTGACTTTTTTCAAAAATTTCACCGATTCGCTCCGCAACACTTCCTATCGTGTTCTAAATGACGAGACGAGTAAAACGAGACCCCACAACCCTACCGCAAATGTATAGAAGTACGTTTCCCAGGGGGATAAACATTGAACCTATACCCCAGTATGGGACTATATGGGGCTCGGTGACTTTTTTCAAAAATTTCACCGATTCGTGCCGGGACACTTCCTATCATGTTCTAAATGACGAGACGAGTAAAACGAGACCCCACAACCCTACCGCAAATGTATAGAAGTACGTTTCCCAGGGGGACAAACATCGATCCTATACCCTCAGTATGGGACTATATGGCTATATCGTACTTTTTCAAAAATTTCACCGATTCGCACGGGGACACTTCCTATCATGTTCTAAATGACGAGACGAGTAAAACGAGACCCCACAACCCTACCGCAAATGTATAGAAGTACGTTTCCCAGGATGGTCCTATACCTCCCATACCCCATATAGGCATTTTCCCGTAATTTAGGATAAAGTCCGTATTCCGTATTTTTTCAGGAAAATTTTTACATACACCCACCCTGGAACTAGGGGAGATAACTCTATTGATAGACAAGCCCCGTTAAGCCCGGCGACCTATATACCCCTCATACCCCATATAGGCATTTTCCCAGGTTTTTCGATAAAGTCCGTGTTCCGTTTTTTTTTTTCAGGAAAATTTTTACATGCACCCACCCATGACTGGATGCCCCTTCACATAGGCTTCACATGGATACCTCATAGAACTCCATCGGCCCATTAGTGGCTCCCCTAGCTCCCAAAACGTCTATTTCCATACCCTTGGGCCACCGCGCATGCGCAGAATGCCGATATGTCAACCCCACACCCAGTCCATTAGATGCCTCTTCATGAATGCTTCACATTGATACCTCACTCGACCCCATTGGACCATTAGGGGCTCCCCTAGCTCCAAAAAGGCTATTTTCATACCCTTCGGCCACCGCGCATGCGCAGAAGGCCGCTATGTCAACCCCACACCCAGTCCATTAGATGCCTCTTCATGAATGCTTCACATTGATACCTCACTCGACCCCATTGGACCATTAGGGGCTCCCCTAGCTCCAAAAAGGCTATTTTCATACCCTTCGGCCACCGCGCATGCGCAGAAGGCCGATATGTCAACCCCACACCCAGTCCATTAGATGCCCTTCATGAATGCTTCACTTTGATACCTCACTCGACCCCATCGGTCCACTAGGGGCTCCCCTAGCTCCAAAAAGGCTATTTGCATACCCTTCGGCCACTGCGCATGCGCAGAATGCCGATATTTCAACCCCACACCCAGCCCATTCGATGCCCCTTCACATAAGCTTCACTTTGATACCTCACTCGACTCCATCGGACCATTTTATCTAGGGACTACTTTTTCTCCGCGGAGGCGACCGCATCACCGCCAGACATGACCTCATCCCCGCGGAGGAATACATGGAACTATTTTTGACCTGGAAAAATTGGAACTCTCCTGTGCTGGAGGTAGCCTTTTGGTCAATTTGAAATACTCGCTTCTGATTGGACGAGATATCGTCAAGTGGGCGGGGCATCTTGAAATACTCGCTTCTGATTGGTGGAGAGCCCCACACTTGCCCCACAAATTCATATCATTTGCATAAATCGGACTCAATCGGTGTTTTATATACTACTCCGGTTCCGTGGTGGACGAATGAGTGCACTCAAGCTATTAAGGAGAGGAAAACCGCTAAAAATAGGGCTAGACAGACCAGGTTAATGGAAGACATTATTGTTTATAAAAAGAAGAAAGCTATTGCTCAGCGTGTGATTAAATCTACTCAAAAAGCTCATTGGCGTAAATTTTGTTCAAGCATAAATAGTTCCACTTCAATTAAGCAAGTATGGGCTCAAATAAAGGCAGTTAGTGGAAAACATAAGTCCAATAATATTCCCACAATTAAATCGGATAATGTAGATCATGTCACTAATGCAGATAAATGTGATGTACTGGCCGATTCATTTGCATTTGTTTCCAGCTCTGATAATTACGATCAAGCGTTTTTAACCCACAAACAAAATATGGAAACTCAACACCCTTTTAATAATATTTCATTTGATGACATGCCGATAAACGAAGATTTTACTATGCTTGAACTAAAACAAGCTTTACACTCCACTAAAGATTCCTCTCCAGGAGAGGATAACATATCTTACAGCATGATCAAAAATTTACCAGAACAATGTCTTAATGTATTACTTTTATTTTATAATACAGTCTGGTCTGGCATGCGTCTTCCTGCGGCGTGGGGGAGAGCCATAGTTATACCGGTTGCTAAGCCTGGTAAGGACTCCTCTCTCCCCACGTCGTACAGGCCCATTGCTTTAACTTCAAATTTATGTAAAGTTATGGAAAAAATGATCAATGCTCGCCTTCTATGGTTTTTAGATAAAAATAATATTTTATCCTCTATACAGAGTGGATTCCGCCGGAACCGGAGTACAACAGACCATGTTGTTACTTTAGAAGATTCTATTCATATTCATTATTAAATAAGGAATACTTTTTATCCATTTTCTTAGATATAGAGAAAGCTTATGATATGGTGTGGAGACGTGGTCTTTTAATTAAAATGCATGGTATGGGGATTTCGGGCAAGATGTTGGGATGGGTCAAGAGTTTTTTATCCAACCGTTTTATTCGTGTACGCATTGGTCGTGAGTTATCTCGCTTGGTTTTAGTGGAGAATGGTACGCCCCAGGGCAGTGTTTTATCTCCCACGCTTTTTAATATTGCAATCAATGACCTACCATCTGCCCTTAATCCCAAAATAAATTGCTCATTATTTGCCGATGACAAGGCTATATGGTTTAAATGCCGTAATTTTAGTACTGCTAAGAAATATATTCAACTGGCTTTAAATGATATTAAGAAATGGAGTCTGATGTGGGGGTTCAAGTTTTCCTACGTCAAAACTGAGGCTGTTGTTTTTACCAAACGTATTGTCCGAGGTCAAATTGATCTTCTTTTAAATAACACTGCTGTCAAAGTATCGAACTCATTCAAGTATCTTGGCGTTATATTTGATAAACGTTTAACTTGGCAACAACATATAACATCTGTTGTTGACATGTGTCACACAGTTTTAAATTTAATGCGTTCTGTGTCGGGGAAATCCTGGGGAGCTGATCGTACATCGCTTTTACTTCTATATCGAGCTCTTATACGCTCTCGTCCAGATTATTGTTGTGAGGCATATGATTCCGCATGCGCCACTCTGAAAGGCAAATTAGACTCTGTCCAGTGCTCGGCACTTCGTATATGTACAGGGGCGCTCAGAACAACACCACTGAATGTTTTACAAGTTATGAGTAATGAGTGGCCCCTGTATATTAGACGGCGCATGCGGACTCTTAAATACTCCCTGAAATTAAAATCTTCTAAAAACAACTCTGCAATATCTGTTTTTAACCCCTCTAAATATGATCGATATTACATCGATAATACAAGACATCCAGAACCATTTAGCATAAGATCAACTTTTATAAATAATACACTTGATACTAATGACTTAGATATACAGCAAAATATTACCCCCGCATTTCCCCCATGGCAATTAAAATGCCCTAATATTTCTCTTGATTTACATCATAGAATCAAGAAATCTGACCCTCCACATCAGATTGAAGCACATGCAAAAGAATACATTTTTTATAATTGGTCTCAATATTTACAGATTTTTACAGATGGATCGAAGTGCCCAGAGTCTGGGAAAACTGGATCCTCTTTTACTATTCCCGAGATTAATTATAATAAGTTTTATCGTGTATCTGACCACGTTTCTGTTTTTAAAACTGAACTCCTTGCTATTTTATTATCACTTCGTTTTTTATCTGAATTTAGACCAGCTCGAGCTGTTATTTTTACTGACTCACTTAGCTCGCTCCAAGCAATGATAAATTTTATCTGGAATAAATCTTGTCCAGTTTTATTTGAAATTTTACATGTATATACGACGCTATTCCACCAAGGCATTCATGTGTCATTTGCTTGGATACCATCTCATGTGGGTATACCGGGGAATGAACAGGCAGATACGCTTGCTAAGCAAGCCCTAAATTTGGCGAATATCACATCTCCCCTCAAGCTATCTGTACCTGAGGTAATTTCAATGCTGAAACCTCGGTTTATCCGCATGTGGCAAGACGACTGGGACACCTCAAATAAGGGACGTTTTTATTATTCTTTTAATCCTTCTGTTATTTTATCTCATGATTTTACTCTATCGTGCCGACGATCGGAAGTTTTATTTTTAAGAACGCAGTCTGGTCATCTACCCACGAATGCATATTTACATAGATTTAAGCTCCATGAGACGGGTTTATGTGATGAATGTTTAGTCGAGGATACTATTCCCCATTTATTGTTTTACTGTTCCCGTTATGATAATGAACGTTTTAGATTTTATGATCATCCTTTACAGGCAGGTGTTTTTAACCCGTCCATGGAGACTGTTTTTAAACCAACTAGAAACCGTGGTAAGGTGTACCAGGCTGTCGCCAATTTTATTGGCGGTTGTCGCCGATTTTAATTAATTATCTAATCTGCATGTAATGTGTATTTAATACGTGTTGCATGTGTCTCAGCGTCTTGGCTAATGTGATGTCAGCTTTTATTTTGCATATATTTATCTAATGTCTGTGATAAGCATGTGAATTGTAATTAACCCTTGTATTGATTTTATTGCATGTTTTGCATGTGTTTTATTTTATTTAATAATCTGTGATATGCATGTGGTAACTTTTTAGTCATTATACATTTTAAATTAAATTAATCTATGAATGAAATTTTTATTTAATGTTGTGCCCAATTGTATTTTCTGATTATATTGGTCACTATAATAGTACATGCATATATCTGTAAATTTGATAGACATGAGTTTACATCAAATCTGGCTTTTATTGCTAAACACTGTTTTAAATAATGTCTTTGCTTGTTCTGGTTGGACATCGGTGTCGGAGGATCGGTGTCTGAAGATATTCCGGTGTTCACCAGAATGAGTCTGGATATTACATCAAATCTCGTTCAATATATATTTTCTTATTTATGCTTAAGGGTGGGGAGGGGGTGAACAATTTTGTTTTAAATAATGTCTTTGCTCGTTCTGGTTGGACATTAGTGTCTGATGATACCACGAGGTCATCGGTCACGGTCTTCACCGGGATGAGTAGAGATGTTATGTTACATCATTTTTAATAACTACACAAATACTCTTGTCTAAAATAATATGAATTTATTATTAATTGAACATAACATATGCATGTACTGTTTGGGCCTTTATAATTCAGTTATATATGTATGATAAATAGGGCCGTTGTTTCATAATATATGCATGCTGGTTGTTTTTATATTATCTTTTAAAGTTTAAAGTAGTACCCCTCCTTCTTACACAATAACGCCTCTGGAGCCTCAATTTACATGTCCCATTGAGTATCTTAAAAACACAGTATTTCTTTTAAAATCAAACGTGAAGTATTTGTTTCTTATCTTCAAGTAAAGTTTTAATTGTTTTTTTTTAAAAGCAACCTCAATGGTATGGCCTACGTCATCCAACTTAGGATGGGAGGCCACAAATTCAAAATCTGTCTGTCTGTCGATAATAACAAATAACGCAAGGCGACAGAGAACAAGAGGATTAAAGCTATAAATGAAATACGGGTCAAATTCGTATACTTAACGATATGCGATACATGAGAGAGTACATACGCTTTAATAGGGCACAAGATATTTATAGCATAACCATGTTACCACATATAAATGTATACTTACAAAATATACGAACAGATAGGTAAAATGCTGAAAGAAACGAGTGAAAATACTGAGAGAAACGAGCGAAGGTAGTGACTGAATTTCATTTTACTCTATTCTCTATAGACTTCCTTTTGTATTGCTCCCTAGTTTTGTGTAATACTCGTTTATGAAAATGCAATGTAGATTAAGGAATAATTCATCTGAATATATGCTTATTACGACCACACGTCACAACTTCTGTAGCTTCAAATGGTCATAATGACTGCCCTCGTCTTCGTTTCCTACTGGCATGCTCAGCTCAACAATATTTTCGTCCGATATAGATCCTGAGTATTGTTCACCTTTTTTAGTCGATGACCGTACATCTGAAAGTTCCCCCAAACTGTCATATTCATTCGCGCATTCATTCCCTGTTTTGATTGAGGCGGAATTCAATTTTTCTCTCGTAATGTTCAATTTCGGATAATCTTCAGTTCCATTTTCGATTTTGTCCATGAATACCGCGGAATAGTTTACATTAGGTTCTTCGATTGTCATCACATCAGAATTTCCATGTTTTGGTGTAGGTGAGACTGAATATGATTCTTGTTGAGGGAGTGATGGCATTGAATTTGAAAATGAAGTATCGATAATCTCATGACCTTGATTACCGACGTCTGCAAAAGCGACAGATGGCATCTCGAATGTCGATTCCGAATTTTCGAAGCCCAAATTCATCGGCGTGCTGTTTTTGTCTTCAACAGTAAGACGATTGTCAAATGATGAACTGCCGCTATTTCTCTCTGATTGAGAAACGGAGTGAACAGGATCAGCAATCGTAGATCCACCAATCTGCACAATTTCAGTCCTCTTTCTGGAGGGAGGTCTGGCCGTGTTTAAGCTCGCATGCGGAAGGGAGGTTTCTCCACTTATAGCAGCCGAGTCTATACTTTCGTAAGCAGCACTATTTTCAAGTCGCGCCCTGCCTTTCTTCCTTCTCATGTGTTCTGCTCTCTTGTTTGTGTACTTTCTGATAAAATATAAGTAAAATGCAAATGCAATGTCAGATATTTCATGTAATTCGAACATTTTCAATGATCTCCGCTAATATTTGCCGGATCGCAACGATTCTGTAACACGTACCGCCCTCTATGTTGCGTATAGGGTTGACATATTCTCTTATTATGAATGAATGAATAAATGTTTAATCACCATACAGTATGTACAATATGTATATATATGTATAAAACTGAGAATGGCGGGAATAAAACCACAGAGGGTTTGTTATATCCCAAATGGTAAGGAATACAATATATTGGCAGGAAGCGATTGATGTAGTCAGAATTTATGGATTAAATGATATAATGGTGAATAGACTGTGTCGCACTGCTGAGCTCTTGTTATAATATAATTGACAAATAAAGAGTATATGCCGTTGGAGCTCGGTAGCCTAAGTAAATAACGATTTTACATAAAAGAGGGAATTGTCACATGTATACAGCAATGAAATTATGTACAATGTCGATGAAAGACGAATAACATATTGAATGCAACTTCAAATTATTATTGGTAAACAATAGACAGTGTTATATAAGATGGAGCTTCAAACGGCGTTTGAAAAGGGACTGGGATACACATGACTTCAAATCAAGAGGTAATTAAGGCGTTCCAATACGCGAAGCCTTTGATTTCGTAGAGTAATAGGACAGATTTGAATGCACTCGTGGCCTATACAGATTAAGATTGGCTTGGCGGGTTGGATAGCAATGGACTTCAGAGAGTTTTGTAAAGTAATTTGAATATTTAGTTGGGATGGAGAGAGGATTATTAAGAAATCTATGAGTAAAAGATAATATCAGGTAATCGATTATTTTATACAGCGGGATGACATTCAACTGCTTCATCAAGGGACTAGAGTGTGCATATTTAGTACTGGAAGTTATTATACGAATAATTCTTTTTTGCAAGATAACAAGTGGCTTAAGATGAGTCGGGAATGTGTTTCCCCACACCAAATTACAATAAGATACATAAGAATAGAATAAGGAATAATATAACATGATCAGGGTTTTCCTGTTAAGACATTTCCTTATGTGGCTGATAACACCAATATTTCTCGATATTGTAGAGGTTATTTCGTCAATATGGGTCTGCCAGTTCAATTTGTCGTTGAAATTACAAGCGTCTAGTCCGTCATTCATAATCCAGCCGTCGTCCATTAGAGAATATCCGCGTCCATAATCCAAAGACCTATTCCATATTCCATATAACAGTATTATACCCATCAAGGAATTTAAAATTGGTGACACATTCAATTTCAGAAGCAGATATTGTTACCTTCGGAATATTCGTAATTGGAGATCTATTCGGTTTGAACAAAATAAATTTGTTTTTTTTCACATTCAAAACAAGTTTATTGCATGATAACCAGTCCTTAAGGTTTTCTAGTTCAAGTGACATAGTTTCAGCAAGTCTTATATGATCGATATCAGATAAGGTAGCACTAGTGTCATCAGCAAAGAGGTTGATGTCAAGAATGGATGTGGCCTTTGTTATGTCATTTATGTATATTAAGAAGAGTATGGGACCTAAAATTGATCCTTGAGGCACACCAGTGTTGATAGGATTTAGCGAGGATAGAGTACCGTTGTAACATACGCACTGGGATCGAGAGGAGAGATAGCTACGGAACCAGTTATTTGTAACACCGCGAAAACCATAGTAGTCCAGTTTATGTAGGAGAATTTCATGATTGACCGTATCGAAAGCTTTAGAAAGATCTAAAAATGTAGAAATACTGAACTGTTTCGATTCCTTAGCAGCTATGAGTTTATCGTCTAGAGATAGAACAGCAAGAAATGTTGAGTGATTTGATCGAAATCCGAATTGGTTTGGAGAGATAATCATCTCCTTTTCTAGAAAAACAACCATCCTTGAAACCACAAGTTTTTCAAATATTTTGCTGAAGCATGGTAGAACAAAAATTGGTCGATAGTTTTCAGCTAGGTTTTTGTTACCAGACTTGTAAACAGGGGTGACTCTGGCAATCTTAAGGGCAGTGGGAACATTTCCATTTTGAAGGGAAAGGTTAATTATGTGCGACATAGGAGTAGGAATTAAGCTCGCTATCGGTTTTATCAGAGACATGCGTATATCGTCAATACCAGGCGATCCATTTTTAAGTACAGATACAGTTTCATAGATTTCAGTCGGAGTACATGGCTCAAATGTGAAATCATTATTATAAGGTTGATCTAAATAGGTTTTGAAATCGTTTTGGGAGGGTGGAATTTTCGAAGCTAGATCGGATGCGATAGAGGAGAAATGGTCGTTGAGGTGTGTATTCGTCTTGTTAATTAGGGGCTAAGTTGCAAGACATGGTTCCTATTGTTTTTGGTCGTATTTTTTGTTTCCATTTTTGTCTTCCGCCGAATTTTGTGTCATTCGTGCAGTCAACAACGCTACACCGATGAAGCCGAAACTTCACATATTGAATCCACCACATGGGAACTGACGCATATTACCAAATGAAGCTGATTAGTCGAAAGCCCTGGTGACCGTCTTGGATTGACATGTTTTTCTAAGAGATCACCTCTGAAACCGCTGGACCTATCGACTCGAAACCCGACTCGGTATACATGATCCTTGGTCCAGCGCATTGGCAATTTGGTCAAGGTGAGTTCGTCTGTCAATTCAAAATGGCCGCCGGGACCATTCAATATTTGTTGCTGTTGTAATTGTTTAAAGTTAAGCATGTCGACGGTGAAAGTAATCGGATGTATGTATCAGAACATGGCGATTCAGAATGCGCAATATCAAGTTTCTAAGTAACGTGGTTTGGCCGCCATCTTGAATTTTGTGCACCACTTACAAATAATGCAAGTATTTATTTTCTTGAATTCTGATGGTTGCAGCTTCTACTAGTCTGTTGCAATGTATCGGGAAGGATACGATCTGTCACACTGAAAGTAGATACTGCTGATTGACCGAACGGTTTAGCGGCCATATTAGATTAATCTTGTTCGTTTAACATCATCTTCTCGAGAAGTGATGAACCGGATGCTCTGAAACTTGGCATAGATGGTCGTTGGGTCGAGGTCTCTCAAAGGTATTCCTGAAAAGTTGCTGTGTGAAATAAATGGCCAACAGCTACCAGACAAATTGGATGAATTTTTATGCAACGGATTTGCATGGCGAAAATTATAATATGTATGTCATGGGACACTGTGATGACGAACATGGAGGTTTCACTGCCTCCATATTGTGTACCGTTGGTACAGAAACACCAGGTATGTATTAGCAACAGCCAGCCACGTGGGTTTACTATTTACTGTACACAGTTACGTCCAGATGTGTGTCCGATCTTGTTAGAGAATTCACTATTGTGATTGACAATATGGCCTCCATGTGTTCGCATCCACTAGGCGCATGAAATGAATAAAAATGATGTCGGCTTTATAA
The DNA here is from genome assembly GCA_036873755.1 of Hanleya hanleyi. NCBI lineage: Eukaryota > Metazoa > Mollusca > Polyplacophora > Lepidopleurida > Hanleyidae > Hanleya > Hanleya hanleyi. Next base: position 16,208 of record JAVTVY010015475.1, read on the forward strand.
GATCTGTTTGTGTCGTGTGATCCTGTAACTGGATGGATGGATGGATGTACTTGGGCACTCCATCGCACCGCGATGGGCACAGGTCGTGCGAACACGCCGTGCAACCCGTTTCCCCCAACCCGCCCTACACATGATCCCTCTTAACAGTGTCACATAGACAATGTTTAATACCCACATTCCTATTAAACAATATATATTCTCTTAATTCCCATAACTACAGACGTATCACATAATATTTCCATCTGTCAAGCCCCCTCATTCTCTCTTAATTCCCGGATCGATTCTTAGTGGCAACTTAATTATCACACTGGACACTCATAATTAAATCTCCCAATAGCCACTCATCCTCCCCATTCACTCAACATTTAATATTTCACCCTATTTCCCGAAATCATAAATCCAGTGCCATGGAAATTTCACCCAGTATTTCTCATTTTCCTCAATGCAATATCCCACTTTTTCCCCTTATACAGAGTATACCGTACAAACGCGTTCCCCCACACCGCCCTACACATGCTCCCTCGTACCAATAACGCATAGCCATCGGTAATTCCCCATTATATCTTATTTACATCTTTTTCCGTTTCATCTAGTCCTGATCAGGTCCCTAGTCTTACCTCTATTTCTCTTAATCATCTCTATATATTCACCAATTATTTCACCCATTTCTCTTCATTTTCCCTGAAAATACCCCAGTATTTCCCGTCACTTTGCCTATTTCCCGAAATCATAAAACCAGTGCCATATAAATATCACCCAGTATTTCTCATTTTCCTCAATACAATATCCCACCATTTCCCATTCACTGTGCCTAATCATACAGATTATGACACATGCTCCCTCATACCATAGCCACTGACAATAAAATCTGTTCCCCTTGATATATTCCCATTCCGTCCTCTATTTCCCTTAATCGTCTATAACTTACAGGCTACCTCGGTATTTTCACACATTCATATACCGGTACATATACACCAGTTATTCAACCAGTATTTCCCTTCATTTTCCTCAATGAAATATCCCATTATATATCCGCTCACTAAAGGTCATATAATCCAATGCCATACTAATTCCACCCAGTTTTCCCTCTTATTTCCTCAATCAAATATCCCAGTAGTTTCCCTTGTGCTTATTTACCCAGATCATGTAGGACATAGACACTGTTCAATCCCCACATTCCTTTTACACAATATACCTTCTCTTAATTCCCATAACTACAGAAGTATCACACAATATGTCCATCTGTCAGGCCCTCTCATTCTCTCTTCTCGGACCGATTCTTAGCGGCAATCTTGATTAATTATCACCACGGACACTCACAATTAAATCTCACAATATCCACTCATCCTCCCTCATTCACTCAGCATTTACTATATCACCCATCGAATTTCTCTCCAACCCACTTTCTTTAATAATTGTTCCTGCCCCCAACACCCTGGTAATCCTCATCCTTGTGTCCTACATTTTTAAGTATCCTATTGCTCCCCGTCCTCTCCAGCTTTTCACTGTTGAACCATTTCACAAAGTAATCATTCACATTGCACCTAGTGTAAAGTCTTGTCACATTAACATTCTACAGCAGTTCTGCCTCCCCCAACACCTCAATATTCGCTCTAATGGTCCACACATCTTGCACAAAGTTGGATACGATACGGCTCTCTGTCTTATCCAAAGTATTACCACCAAGCCCCAACAAGTCTGATAAGGCTAGATCTTCATCATCCCCACATATCATTCTCCATCTAATTTCATTATGTGAAGCTATCAACTGACCCCTCAACTCGTCCCTCCTTGCCCTGTACCTTTCACAATATAACAAGACATGTTTCATATCTTCCATCACCCCACACGTTTTACACCTTTTCTCTTCCAGACTTCGTTTCATCCTATTCCTTGTGACCAACGACCCTGTCCTAGCCTTCGCCAGCCAAGAAAAATCACCCGCCCAGTCTACATATCCCTCTTTCCATGGACCCTCTTTCTTCTTATATATAAACAAGGATGACTTACATTCCATCCCATCTTTCCACTCTTCTACCCACTTTTCATCCACCTTAACAGAAACCATTTTTTTCCATCTTCTCTCGCTGTTTCCGGTTTCAATTAGATTAACATCATAGTTTGTGCTTATCGCTTCTACTTCCTTGAACCACCCAGTCTTTTTCTCTGTTTTGAGACCTTCCTCCCAAGCAGTTTTTGCCCATCTATCCCCCTCCATTCCAACCAGACGCCCATAGTAGTTTAACTTCAATATTCCTACTTTGTCAGCCATCTTGCTCCAACCAAGTTCTCCATAAATCGCTTCTATTGCAGTCATACGGTTCACCCCTAGTATCCATCTCCCTGCCTGTAGTTCCACCAAATCCAATACTGCCAGTGTTTTCCCATCAAGTTCCACTATTTCTACCCCATATAAAATTGTAGGAACTGCAACTCTCTGCAACAATATTCTTGCGCACATACTTCGGTTACATGTACTGGTACTTATAGCCTTGACTATCCCCAACATTCTCTTTGCCTTTGCAATCATCTCTTGCTTTTGCACCCTGAAAATTTGCCCTTTTAACTTCATTCTAATTCCTAGGTACTTATTTTCATCCATCTCTCCTATCTGCATGACATGTTCTTCCGCCTCCTCCAGATTTAACTTCCCAAGTTGCCAGTTGTCCCCCCTTGGTTTAACCTGACTACTAACCATGACGCAACTCTTTGTTGGGCTATAGATTATCTTCCTTTCAAATCCAAACTTCCCCACTATATCCAAGATAAGCTGTAATTCTTTCCTTGTTTTCGCAAACAAAACTATATCATCTGCAAAAAACAACCCAGGAATGATTCGCTTCCCGAGATTCACACCCCACCCGCATCCTTCAAGTCGTCTTCCTAGCTCCGCTAAATATATCGCAAAGAGTAACGGTGACAACACACACCCCTGCTTTAATCCTTCCCTCAGATCTATATAATCCGTTTCTATCTCCCCAAATACAACTTTGAAACGGACTCCAGCATATAAATTCTTGATGATGTGTAGTATCTTGCCTCCATAACCCAGGCCTTCCAAGGCAGCCCAGAGTGCCTCCCTCCACACTCTATCATATGCTTTCTTAATGTCTAGAAAGGCCACACAGCATCCCTGTTTGTGGTTCCTTCTTTGCTCCAAAATTTGAGTCAGCACGTAGAGGTTATCTTGACACATCCTACCTTTCCTAAAACCCGCCTGTATCTCTCCCAAAAGACCTCTACTCTCCACATCTCTCTGGAGCCTTACTCCCAAAATCTTGGTAAACACTTTTCCTACATTACTCGCTACAGCTATTCCTCTGTAATTATCTAATAACCTCGTGTCACCACTCTTGTGCAACAATGTAGTCCTTGTTGTCTTCCAAACCACCGGGATTACCTCAGTTTCCCATATCCGACAAAATAACAATCTCAAACATTCGAGTATTCGCACACCTCCCTCTTTCATAAACTCGTTTGGAATATTATCTTCTCCCATAGCCTTTCCTCTTTTTATGTCTTTCACCACCTGCCTTATTTCTTTGATCTCAATTTGTCCCGTTAGACCATCGCTGTCTGCAATTTCTTCTTCGGCGCTAAGCCTCTCTTCCTTCCTGATGTTTTCCAGTATATCCCTATCCACTTCCCTTTCACTATGTTCTGTGGCAATTTCCCCCCATTTCTCCCCTATCATGGCGGCTAATACTTTTCTAACCGTGGTAATCCCACCCTCCGAAGTCTTCAAGACGCCGGATACCTCTTGTTTCCTCTTATGGTTAACCAACTTCCAAAATGTTTTACTACCTTCCTTTCCCTCTCTATCAATTCTATTTACTACATCCTGATTATGTAATCTAATCATGCATTGTGTCAACTCCTTCACCTCTCTCCTAGCCTGCTCATACTCCTTCTTTGCTTCACTCACTAGCTCCTCTTTCCTTTCTGCCTCACTTATCAAGGCCATATTAAACTCTTGTCTTGCACAGCGCCTTTTCCGCCTCGCCTCCCGAATTTCTGTATTTTCTAATCTATTTCCACTATTCCATCTCACCCATGGGATGACCCCTTCCGTAGCTGCAATGAGCCTTCTATTGAACATTTCTGCAAGTCCCTCTCCTGTCGTACATTCTCTAACCTGCACTTCCCAATCACTGAATTCTTGCTCTATATTTTTTCGAAATGTTTTCCAATCAGTGTCTTCATTCATCACCCACTTGAACTGGTTTCTACTGATATTTTCCCCTCCTTGGACCCTCTGTTCCATTTCCATCATAACCCAGTTGTGATCACTGTCTACATCATAATTTTGAATATCATCAATCACCATATATCTCACTTTATCCAGTTCTGTGTACTGTAGCAGAATGTAATCCACAATTGTCTTACACCCTGCCCTCTCTCGTGTCCAGAGCCCTGAACACTTTTGTGATCTATTCATTATATATAACTCAAATGTTTTCTCTATCTCTAATATTCTCGTCCCATTGTGGTTAACACCAGGTTTGTTTCCATGTATACCTTCCCCCTCTTTATCTCCAACATGCCCGTTAAAATCTCCCAGCAAAACCACTTTATATCCAATCTGCCTTAATCTTGTCATCTGTGCCACCAATAGATCATATAACCTATCATTCCAGCCTCTGTCAACTCCTTGCTGTGCTGCATACAGCAGCCCTATAGCATATTTGTCTCCAAAGTTTCCCGATATCCATATCACATCGTCAACTACCCCTTCCCATTCTGCACCAATAACTAGACCCAAGTCTTCCATCTTCAGCTGAAAACCTTGCCGGCACTTTTTCACCGCCAGCGCAATGCCACCTGCCCCTGTACTGGCTTGCTGTTGTCGTCTACCCTCAAAACAATCATATCCCTGGATCTTAATTGCAGACGTCCCTTTATATTTATGTGTCTCCACCATACCCACTACATCCAATTTTTCCAGTTCTACTATCTCCACCACCTCTCCCAACTTGCCATATTTAGCCACAACACCCTGTGTCATTCCCAATCCATTTACATTAACAAAGCCCACTTTCCACCTGTTGCGACGTTTCTTTGTACGGGTCCTTCTTGTTCTGCCGTATTTTCTCCTCCGTCTTACGACAACATCCCCACCCCCCACCCCAGGACCCGAGATCAGTTTAAATGTGTTTTTGGCATTTGTATTTCCGCCTCTACTGTGTTCCCTAACCCTCTTACAAAATGTTCAAGACCTTGTCCCTGCTCATCCAAATGGAGTCCATCTCTCAAAACCCCCCCGATCCTCACTGGACATCCCTTTTTCCAGAAATCAGTGTGTCTGCAAAATCCCCACCCCATTTCGTCCGCCGCTATCTCTAAACGCTGGTTTAGCCTTCTTATATCAGTATTCACCCTTTCTCCATCACGTGTCCGTGGTAACAAACCCGATATCACCCGTGGTATTTCTCCAAATAATTCTTCTGCCAAGAACATTGTTTTCCTCATTTCAGCCACAATTAACTCTATGGGTACTCCCTCTGCTGTTACATAATTTGTCCCCCCATGAATCACTAGGCATTCCAACATATCGTCTCCCACCAGTTTGTCTACTGCTGGCCCCATCTCACAACGTATATGCTTCAAATTAAACCCTGGCATGCTTTGAACTCTAACATTCAAATCGTTCCCCAACATACTCTGTAGGCCTTCTCTGATTGGCCGAACAATAGAATCCCCTATCACTGCTACCACCGGGACTTTCTTTTTCGGAAGATTTTTCTCGCCGTTAATAGCTTTTAACTCTTCCATTTGCTCCATTTGTTCCTCCACCCTTTCTATTTGTGTCTTCACTGCGGTTATTCCCCCAAAGTGTGACGCTTCCAGTACTACCGCAGCTTCATTAAACCCCTCTGGACACTCTTCAACGTGCCTACTTCCAGGATCTCTTTGCTAGTGCTACTATCGCATCTTTCTTTTCTTACAGTCTCTATCCTCCTCCACCCTTCAGCTTGCTTCTGTTTACCTGTCCCAGTTGTTTGGACTCTCTCCCCAACTCTAATATTTAATCTCTGTTGTATCATGTCCATCATATCTGTTCCCTCTCCCACAATTTCCTGTAAAACTTCAATTATTGACTCCACCCACATTTGCATCTTTTCCTTATCTCCTCTATACCCTCGTATCTCATCCTCGAGTCCTGCTACTCGACATTTCAGGCATATCAAATCATATATACACCCCTTCTCGACTATGTCTTCATCATCTAACATCGTCATCCTAGACCCACAGGTCGAACAATAGTACTCAACGCGGTCATCTTCTGAACTGGCACCATCCCCCTCACTCAAACATTTTTCTTCCATCGTATCTAACCATTGTCTCTCTATCTCCTCATCTTCGTCCGCTATCTCCATATTGAGTCATACTATGTATACCCCGTTATCTTGTTTATAAAATGTTCAGTTCTTTTAGTATACCACTGAATATATGCCAATAAATATATAGTTATATGTGTGGCTCCTCAGTCTCCCATTATATTTTAGTACCTTGTGTAGGTTTTCAAAACAACAACCTGACCCACTTATAGACTAATTAGCGAATTAGACTAATCATTATTCACAGAATTCACATATAATCATGTTTCTACATATATCAATGTATAAGAATAACCTGTTTAATTCCTAATCTGATATAAGAATGACTTCTGGGTTGGTTTGTTCTTTTTAAGATAGTATACCAGTATACCTTTCAACCTAAACTTTAGCCCTATCTACACCCAGATGACCTTAAGATGGAATGTCCTCCTGATTAATGACCAACTCTGTGACCATAGCCTGTTTAATTCCTAATCGGTTCTGGAATCATTTAAAATTCCAGAGTATGTCGAATCTCCCAAGATTACAAGATTAATGTATCTTTAAGATCTAGTCCAGACGCTAGCTCCCTATCTTTTGCATAGCTCTGGTGTCAACAGATCCTAGCCTGAGAACCAATTAATCCAGCCCTCACCCTGGAGGCAATAAAATATATCTCTCCAGATATATTACTGTGGGAGATGTCACCTATACTTTATTCCACATTCTTCTGTGAGCTGGTCATGACAGTTCAGCTTGTGCATTAACCTTTAACCCTCAGATGACATAGCCCATAAAATACGACTTCCTGTATAAGCAGTTTTTATGGGGCCTTTCCCCTTCAAATGTCCACTTCACACTTCCACACCCTTCTAACTATATCCATATGCCCGGTACCTTAACCATCAAATGCCACCCCTATCGCATCATCCGGTTTCACCCTAAATTAAGCACATTCCCAAATTATCATCCTGTGTCTTTTTTCCTTTTGGTTTTGTTTGTTTCAATTTGCATATATATAAAACATTACCATCAACAATACATGCGTCTGTCACTAAGAGTATATTTCACCAAATCTAGTGTTTGCGAGATGAAGAACTGAAACAAGATCAACAACTGTCAGATAAATTTGTGTATGCATTCACTGCAATCATATATACTTAATATATCTGTTCTACTTTCTAAGCTGTTATTAATATGTTTGTTCTATATTTTTCTATATTTAAACCATGCCAACAATATCTGTACATTCACCAAATTCCTCCCAGATATCTACTCAGTCAATATATCTTCACCTTGGGGATGACTCAATATTTACAGTAATATCAAATGTGCTTTGATTCCTATTCTAATCTTACTTTTTAATTTTTAGATATGCAACCTTTGATGCTTCCTGATATAACACGCTAGACCGCTAACAATTCTTTGTGTCTAATAATAGAACATATTCAACTAAACCTAGGATATATGCGAAGTAGAATAATGGCTGTAGATGTGAAAAAAAAGACCAATAACTACAAAATATATTAGCGAATGCATTCGTATAATTAGTAAACCTATTCTATTCTCAACTGTTATTAGTATGTCTGTTCTCTACTTTAACATGCCAACATGCCAACAATTCAAAACGATATCACCGAGTCCTGTGCAGTTAAATCCCTCTGGTCACTCCTCCAAAACTTGTATGATTGTTCATTCCATTATTTGCACATATAAGAGTTCCAATGTTCCCAGCTGACTGTTATATCCTCTTCCAATGAGTTCCACTTCACGCTTCTTCTTTCTCCCAAATGAGTGAAAAACTTCCTTTTTTGTCTTTGTCACCACACTATAAGACAACTATCTCAATTTATGCTTAATAAAACAAATCAGTAAACTAAACTTGAAAATCTCCAATGCACTAGTATCCCAAATAACTAGTTAGTTAACTTTATACTTTTATTGTTTTACGTTGTTATATAATAATTATTCATACAAAACAAGGCTTTGAACTTCAGACTGATTCTCCGTCAGTCTTAAAGGGGCTGTGCACTATTCAAGAAACGGACGTAAGTAGTCCAGTGTGTGATTACGGGAGAATTTCTATATAATATACCGTTGAGTGGTGGTAAAATCTAGGACGGTGACCCGGAACAAAGCTGATGTAATTACAACACATATAAGGGAAGTGGGAAGAGGTGCCGACATACTGACTGCGTCACATGACTTCACAGAATAGTCTTCTGGTAAACCTATTCTAAAGCACATACCAAGAATCTAACGATTCATGATATGTGTTGTATCTCAGGTACGCTTTTATTGTACCTGTTCATGTGGCAACTTGGTTGATATGACCACACGGCCCCTAGCACCGGCATAAGCGGTATTAGATACAAATCTAGAGAGCTATGATGGAAATGCTCTGACAACTCGTATACTGGTAATTGGTGAGCTGTTTCGCTGTGACAACTCCTACATTTGAGATTGGTGAGCTGTATTGTCGTCAGATGTAAATGACGGCAATTAACACAAAAGACTAGTCTGTAAGGCCCGATGTCGACCCAGCATCAACTTCCCACAAATGCCAACATATATCAAAGACCAAAAGGTCACTTAACATTACAGTAGAGGGGCGGAAGCATCCAATGGTCTAGTATACATCGGTATGTCATTTATCAGATTATATCAGATGAACAAATTCTTAGTTGTAATGTAAATAAATGACAATATAGAAGCAATTAATGAAAAGAAATACTCCTTGAATATAACATCTGGGGCACAAAGAAACGTTTGACAACATGTTTAAAATGAATTACTTTTGATACACAATGATATTCGATCATTCCCATCTCATAAAGGTACATATTATCAGCGTCATATAGATAATATGTGTAACACTCGATTAAACAAACACTCTAAGATTCACTACCCCTAAGCAGTCTATGCAAGGCAGTTGATTGATGGATTATAGGACTATTGGAGAACAATGAATGTCTGGATATATTATCTAGCTAACAGTTTGATCACGCGTCTATCATCCTTAGTGTGGCAGTATTGATATGAATGTTGCATAGGGCCGGTCTTCCCTTGTTAATGGTGAAACTCATTAATCACTTCTAGGAACCAGCTGGAATGAGTGGAGATTTATTTCATATTTGTATTTATGTTATAAGTACTAATACACGGCACAACGGTACACAATGTACCTTTTATATCCTACCCAGAAAAGGTCTTGATGGATATTCGGGCTACGTCAGTCCTTTTCTCCTGTCTAAAAGTGGATACATTAAAGGTAGACGATGTGCCTCAATCAACATTTAGGTCAAGGTCAAAGGCCAAGGTCAATGTGACCCCAAAATCAGGAAATCATAAAAAATGTGTTAGACGATACAACTAGCGTGGCTTCTTGTGAAGTCCATGTTGGTAACTAGATACCGTTGATTGGCTGAATGGTGTAGCGGCCATATTGGCATGAACTTGGGCCCTACATTGCCGTTCGCGGCTACTTTTTAATTTTTTTTCTTTCGTCGGATATTGTGTCATTCATGCAGTCAGTACCGTTACACATATGAAGCCGAAACTTCATGTAGTGAGTATACCGAATGAGAACTGACTCATATTTCATACTGAAGCTGATTGGTCGAAAACCCTGGCGGTCATCTTGGGTTGAGCTGTTTTTTTCTAAGAAATCTCCCCTTAAATCACTGCACCGATCGACTCGAAACTTGGTGTACATGATCCTTGGTCCAACACATCAACAATTTGCTCAACGCGAGTTCGTCCGTCAATTCAAAATGGCCGCTGCGGCCTTTCAATAATTATTGTTTCTTTGATAGGCATTAAAAGTCGACAAGGCTATTCTAACGATAACAACATCTTTATTGCTGTGGAACTGAAGTTGTGATTGCTGTCGATACTTCAAACTTTTTCAAAGTTTTAACTTTGAAAAAGTTGGAAGTATCTCCAAAGAAACGTCAGCTTCACAGCAATAAAGACGTTGTTGTCCATATAATAGCCTTGTGTAATATTTGTTGTTTTTGTAATAATTTAAAGTCAAGCATATCGAGGTTGAACTTAGTTAGATGTATGTGTTAGAACATGGCGATCCAGAATACGCAAATATCAGGTTTCTAGGTCATGTGATTTGACCGCCATCTTGAATTTTCTGCAAAACTTTACAAATTTTGCAAGGGCTTGATCTTTTCAACTTTGAGAGGTACAGCTTTTTGGTCTGCCGCATGGTATCGGGAAGGATACGATACCGTCGGTTGGTTGAATGGTTTAGCGACCATTTTGAATTCCCCTTGTTTCCTGAAAAATCTTCTCTTAAACGGTTAAATCGATCTATTCAAGACTTGGTACACGTTATGGATGGGTCGATCCCTAAGGATACTTATAAGAACATTGACTAAAAAACAAAATGGCTGCCATCGACCAGTCAATATCATAGCATTTTTCAGTAACGTATTTTGCAGGACGAAACGGCTAAATATATGTTATTCGACATGACGATGAAGAGCGAACGGGACACAAAGTAACATGTAGTTCTCGATTCCCTATTGATGGAACGGTTTGGCAGGCATCATGGATTGACCAAAGGTCACAGTGACCATAAAATATGGAAATCATCAAGAAACAGATGTTTGTGTCTGTACATAAGGGGAGACGATGTGTCAAAATTGAAGTCAATGGTCAAGATCCCTGTGACGATAAAATCAAGAAATCTTTAAAAATCACAATTTATTGTGTCAGTGTCAGTTCAAGTTCCTATCAATCCGTTCATATTGGTACAGTAACATTACCTGTGTAATATACATATCACTGTTGTGGCGATGATGAGAAAACCGACACCACCGGCGCCAATATACATCCAGGTTGTCCAGTTTTCTTCTGGAAGAAAAAAACCCAAATAAATCGTGTCTGGAGAAACATATCGAAACATATTGGTTTACACAACTACATAATTGGTCAAAGGTGCAATAACTCGTTGATCCAAATGGGTTCTGTCGGGCATATAATGGACCATTCAATATGACTCAGCGGTGGGGTGGGGGTAATTTTCAGCTCTCTGAATGAAAAAAAAATAGGGCCCATATGTCTGGGGAGGGAGAGAGAAGTACTTTCGCATCGCTACATGGATGGCATGATTCTCTTCCAATTTAACTTGTTAAAGAGAAGAGGATATTGCACGAACGACTCACTGCAAGCACTGCATGTATATCTTCTACAGAAAACCAGACACACCTTTGCTTAGATTATACAAACGTCTTTAATTCGAGTGAGCAGATTATAAACAGAATAGTGTGTACAAATTTTCGCTACTCTTTAGATATTGTACGTGAATAATCCTAATCCTTTATATTTGAGATCACGATCTGTAAGGATTGAAACCACTGCAACAATGGCCAAATTGAGGTGGTTGTGAGGATAGCATATATGGCGGATCACGATCTGTAAGGATTGAAACCACTGCAACAATGGCCAAATAGAGGTGGTTGTGAGGATAGTATATATGGCGGATCACGATCTGTAAGGATTGAAACCACTGCAACAATGGCCAAATAGAAATGGTTGTGAGGATAGTATATATGGCGGATCACGATCTGTAAGGATTGAAACCACTTCAACAATGGCCAAATTGAGGTGGTTGTGAGGATGGTGTATATGGCGGATCTCCGATATTACATTACGGAGAATAATTTACCTAAATTGATACCCCTACACTTGGCGAATGGCTCCAGTTTCGGAAACTCACCGGAAACCCGTTGAAAACTAGCGACACGGTTTCCCAGCCAGTTTCCAATAGGTTCCGGAAATGAAAACTTGCCTTTTTACGAAGTGCTAATGTAGGCTGCAGCGTTCATAAATGAAGTCTCTACAGATATGTAATACAATGAAACAAAAGAGATGTGCATACCTTCATCAGCTTTGTTTTCACCATCTGTTCCATTCATACCTGGAAACGATGACAGTTCATATGATACACTTCAAAACCACAGCAAGTTAAATATTGTAACACCAATATACTCACGGATACACACAACATACTTCACTGTTTGTGGTCATCATTCGGTCTTCCTAACTCATTTTCATTTCTGTATAATCTCTGTATAATCTCATATATTGAACTGATGATGACACTATGCACACTTGTATGGCAGTTTCATAAATTTCATATGAATCAAATCGAAAAGCAAAATTCTGTATAAAACTACATAGAACTGTCATTGTTTGAAATACTCTTCTACGTGCAGTCTGTCTCACAGGTCAGAACAGCCTTTCTCAAACCAACCGATAAGAAGTGGAAGCATATCACTTTTTTTGTAAAAGCAATTTGAATACCACGTGTTAAACCTCCGACAAACGTATGCCCCAATTTAAAGATGGAGACCAGATGTTACATATTAACTTAAACATGAGAGTTTGAATTGCCACAGGGCGATCAACATTTAGATACAGTATATTTTATAGACTATCGTCACACTAGGTCTCTCGTTTGGACATGGCGTTTACAATGAGATAAAATAGGCTCTCATAATGACGTGTTCAAAATAATTTCATAGGTATCCAGTTTTGAACGAAAGTAATATTGATCCTATCTTCTAACCAGATCTCATACCCCCATGGTTATTAAAGAAAACAAATTCAGGACTGGATATTTTAGTAATAGCGAGAAATAGGAAATCCTTGGTAGTCCTGATTTTTCTACTGAAAATAAGTTTTTGGCGTTTATTTTATCAAAAGTGAGATCATGTGCACCGAAAACAGACAAAGTTAAAAATCTTCCTATTCGAATACAGATTAGTTTTGCATACTAACGCAAATATTTGTCACAATTTGATTAATTTGATTTGATTTTATTAAAACAATATATGGTTATGTACAAAACACTGTAGCATATATTATAAGATCAGACCAACCACATGTGGCGAGATTAATTGTATAGGACAGAAGCTGGGGGACTGATGGTTGAATGTTGACAGATATACTACTGTCTACTGATCTGAGCTTTCTCCCACAATCGGGGATATTTCCGGACCTGTGAGACAGACTATAAAGTGAAAGCGGAATATAGCCAACATGTGTACATTTTCCGCAGGTATGGTCGATGATTTCTGTATTTCACGTTATCAGGGAATATTCACACATCTTCTTGTCTGACATGTATTTTTCTCAAAACGGAGACCGATTAAGTACCGTCATCTCTAGTCCAGGTTTCCAATACATGTAAAATATGGGACATTTAACTTCGAACAAATAGTCCAATTGTCGGTGTGGTAAAAGATATGTTCTTCACATCTTTGCATATTTTGTTTAGTATAGTTAAATGTGTTGCCATAGCAAGCGTCTCAATTTTATAGGAATTACATCGAATTAAAATTGTCATAAAATCTATAATATTGCAATAAAAACAGAACCATCAGGGTGGCCTCATTTTTCATGTTTGGTTTGATGAAACACTGTGATGCACGCGTTACCTGGAGATGGTAGAAAAAAAGTATGTGTATTTCTATCAATACGGGGGGGGGGGGGTAAATGTATCCCCAACCTCGAGCCCCCCTACTATAATCAACCTAATTAACCAATTAACAACGGTAACGAGCCCTTGTGGGCTTAGGGATATTAATTGACTACAAATTATGCTTACTTAGGCAATACGGCGTACCATTCTTCGGTGTCTGTAATTCAGCATAGTTTTGTATACAGAAACATTGACCACCCATATCACGAGCTCCCTCTCCACAGTCAGTGTCAAGAGCTAAACAAATATAAAGAATGGTTCGATATTCACTGCAAAAACAGTTCCTCCTGTCGTAGTATTAATCCAAGCAATTCAGTATTGGCTACACTATCACGTGCTTATTTGCTGAGCTATTTCAATATGCTATTGATATTAATTATTTCAACGCGAAGTCAATGAAAGTATGCCAGCAAATGCTCTTGAAAAAAGAAACCTCACGAAATACTGGAGTCAATAAGGGAAACACCAAAAAGTATTTTCGCGTCCATATTCAACATACCTAATGCAAATGGCATGCAGCAAAACCGAGCATACTTGAAATTAGAATCTATTCAAATCATTTGGCGAGTTGGAAAAAAAGAAGCTTTTGAAGTTATTTTCTAGTGCAATATATCACAGTCACGGCTCGATCGGGGATGTCCGTATAAACACCATGAAAGTGTCGCGTTACGCAGTGTTTTTACGGTCTCTAGCCCCGGGTTAAGTGGAATTGCACGCACGCTACCAAACTACGTACAAAGATCTCGCTCACTACGATCGTTCTTTTCTATCGATCTGTGATATTTATCATCAGATCTGAGAAATTGTTTAGTGCTAAAAAACATAGCCAATGTGTTGGATTGGCAGGGCTGATCAGTGTCTAGAATAATAGGAACTGTGGGCACTCTGGTCTCCTGGTACATTCAGACACCGCCGTGATATGACTGAAAATAGTTGAAGCCGACGTTAAGTCGTATTCACTCACTCACTCACCCACCCCTCGTTGCACCGGTTTCTGCAATGATGTTTGCGATCTATATTTAAATCGCTACTTTCAATATATTGCCGTAGCATATAAATGAACCATATGTAGATCAATCTATATTACTAACCAGTAGCTGATTATGATTAGATCATAGGAGTCTCTCTCAACCTAATAACTCAGATTAAACACGAGATTAGGCCCTTTCAGGTTTGATGTAGAATTCGGAATATGACTGCCGAAAACAACACCATAATCTCTGGACAACTGATAATAAATACATTGATTTCGAAATGGACAATAGAACAGAGTGAAACAGTTACGCTGTGCCAAATGGCCAGCACTGCACAATCCAATCTCAGTAAACTCAGATATAATAGCACCGAACATTATGTCTGAAGTTAACGCTGTATAAATCCCGTACGAATTTCAAACTGCAAAAACCCTTTCAAACCCCTTCTGAAGGATTCCTTTTGTCGCATATAAAAAAAATATAATAAACTTAGAAGAAAAAAACAACGTGCATTCAAACAAGAGATGTTTGACAAACTGAATGCCCTACATGAGTCTAACCCTAAAGCTTATTGGGACCTTCTTAACACTCTTAAAGACAGTCCTAACTCGGCATCCCAAATCTCGGATAAAATTGAAACTAATAGATGGTACGAACATTTTTCGGTTCTGAGTACAGTCCCCCAGTCAAAAAAATAAAAAAAATAGAAGATCTCAATAACCAGTTACTTATTGAGAAAAACAATCAACCTTCAATCAACTCGATTTTAAGGTTACTTCAAGAAAAATTCAGGATGCTATAAAAACATAAAAAAATGACAAGTCCCCTGGTTCTGATCAAGTTCTTAATGAAATGATCAAATACGGTCAGCATGAATTGCTACCGTGCCTACTGAAATTGTTCAATTTAGTTCTTAGCAGTGGCACTTACCCATCAAAATGGAAAGAAGGGTATATCACCCCAATTTCTAAGAAAGGTGACCAATACGATCCTAACAACTACAGAGGAATCTGTATCAACAGTTGCCTCGGTAAACTATTCAATAGCATCCTTAACTCCCATTTCGAAAATTACCTAGAGGAGAATAATATTATTCATTCGACCCAACTTGGCTTTACCAGGAACGCTAGAAGAAGTGACCATATGTTTATCTTAAAGTCAATAATAAACAAATACATCAGTCAACCTTCCGGTAAATTGTATTGCTGTTTTGTGGACTTTCGAAAAGCTTTCGATACTGTCATCCACACAGGACTATTCCTCAAGGTTGCCAGGTTGGGTATCAAAGGAAATGTTTATGACATAATTAGAAATATGTATGGTAGCTCATCATCGCCTGTTCGCCTTGGTGACACACTAACTCAAGAGTTTAGAAATGAGATAGGGGTACGACAGGGTGACCCACTGAGTCCCAATCTCTTTAAGATCTTTATTAACGATCTGCCTACTTATTTTAATGATGACTGTGACCCTGTATCTCTGGGCACAGGTAATTGTCATATAAGTAGCCTGATGTATGCAGATGATGGTGTGCTTATCTCGTCCACTGAAACAGGCCTACAAAAATGCCTAGATGGAGTAGATCAGTTCAGCTTAGACTGGGGCTTAGACATTAACATAGATAAAACACAAATACTAATATTTAATAAATTGGGAAGAGTTGTCAATACAAGTCTTCACTATAGGGGCAAAATACTGGTACACACAGTCAGCTATACCTACCTGGGAGTAGTCTTCTGTACCTCTGGTAGTTTTACACAAGCTAAGCTAGACCTCCATAACAGGGCTCTTAAGGCCTATTTCAAACTTTGTAAACAGCTAAACTTACTTTCAGTTGATACTTCTACAGGTCTGCACCTCTTCAACCATACAATTAAACCCATTCTAATGTATGGTAGCGAAATATGGAGAATGTTCAAATTATCAAATTCAAAGGGGCACGAGGCGTATGCCCAGAATTTTGATATTATAACTAAACTGCCAAGGACAGACTGGGGCAAATGCATATATTTTATTATGTTTAAACTGGGCATGGAAAATGTTTTGCCAAACCCTCATCTATACCATTTAACATTTATCATTAAAAACTTAAAGACCATCTTGTCAAATAAATTTAAAAACAAATGGAGAGAAGACATTGCAAATACAACTGGCAAATTGAGAACTAAAAAAGAAAAATATCTATCCCTCATTACTGATAAAGAGGACAGAAAGTATCTTACTTCACTTCGCATAAGCTCCCACAGGCTACAGATTGAACAAGGACGTTATGAAAAAGCTAAGCTAGAGGATAGAATCTGTGACCTGTGTGGCCTTAACGAAGTGGAGGATGAAAAACATTTGCTCATGACATGCTTAAATATCGCAAAAAGTTCTTCGAAAAGGTTGCTGAATATTGCTCACAATATATATCCTTAGACCTCAATGCACAATTCTATTGGTTGCTAACGAATGAAAACCCAAGGCTTTGTAGAAAGTTAGCAAAATATGTTCGGGAATGTTTTACAATGAGAAAGACATTTTTAAATCTCAACCGTTAGTGATATTTCTTATTATTATTTTATTATTATTTTTTTTTTCTATTTTTTTTTTTATTTCTTTTCTTCTTTTTTGTTTTAAATTTTTGTTTTAAATTTCGTTATTTATTTAATTTTTTATTTTATTTATTCATTATTTTTTTTTATATATTATATATATATATATATATATATATAGAAAATAAAATAAAATAAAATGACACTGACAGCTGGAATTCGTCGTTACCGGTTTCACCACATCATCGGTGCCTCATCAGACGTTTAATGACTTTGAATTTAACGTTCATACGATATATTCCAAATTTACAGCGCTACGTCATACACTGACGTCATATCGAATAGAATATTTTTCCAACGTTGAGCCATGACGCGTAGCGTCATGCTATGTTTGAATTAAAGCGTGACGTCATAATTTTGACTGTCCGCTCTTTTACGTTTAACGTCATAATACACATTTTGCAATAACAGTTTGACTAGACGTGAACTACACAATAAATATATCAATTTGGTAATTCATTTAAGACGCAATTATATTTCTTTCGAAATAATGTTTCCTTCTGTATTCTGAAGTCTTTGTCATTTTTCAATACTTTGTAAAATGGAAATATGGTAAATTTCCCAGCTCCACATTCGTCAATATGTCTACTTAGACCAATCTGTCGAGTTTCAGGGTCTCGTATCTGTTGTTTATGTACAGTCACTCGATTTCTCAGAATATCTCCAGTTTGTCCCACATAATTTTCACCACAACCAGCGCATGTTATGACATATATCACATTGGTTACTTTGCAGGTCATATTATATTGCACCTCAAAGACCTTATTTGCTCCCTTGAATTGAAATTGCCTGCCTTCTAGTATATAAGCACAAGTCCCGCATTTGTTTGATCCGCATTTCTTTACTCCATGAACTTCCTCTTCTTCTAAAGTAAAACGCGCCCTCGTTAATAATTTTTTAAGGTTCGGTCCTTGTCTTTTACTATTGATAATTTTAACATCTTTCATACTGTCTTTGATTCGTTGACTGCCGTTGAGCATGGGCAATGTCTCTTTAATGATATTAAATGCGTTCGGGTTATTCGGATTATGCGTCGTAACCAATGGAATAGATTTTGTGTCGGTACGGCCTTCTTTCACAGTTCGAAGTTGCTCCTGTGGAATAGCTTTTGCCCTCTCTATGCCCGATAGTATCAAGTTTTTCGGGTATCCTTGTTTTATCATTGTTGGTATGAGTTCCTTCAGTCTACGATCTTTTAACTCACTGTCATCCACTATGGTACATATTCGCCTTGCTAAATTGTACGGTATTCCCCGTCTCGTATGACCCGGATGACACGAATGGAACGGCAGGTACTGTTTTGTATCTGTTTCCTTTGAAAATACGTTCGTTTTCAATTCCGTTTCTTCCCTGTAGACCATAATATCCAGAAACGGAATCCCTGTAGTCTTCTTGACAGGTGAAATAGATAATTATGTCCATTTAATGAGTTAAGTAACTCTTTTAATTGTTCGGCGTTTCCGTTGGAAAAATATTCTATTCGATATGACGTCAGTGTATGACGTAGCGCTGTAAATTTGGAATATATCGTATGAACGTTAAATTCAAAGTCATTAAACGTCTGATGAGCCACCGATGATGTGGTGAAACCGGTAACGACGAATTCCAGCTGTCAGTGTCATTTTATTTTATTTTCTTTTCTATATATTATCCTGGGCAGGTATTCAACTGTTATTTATCTATATATATATATATATATATATATATATTTATTTTTTTAAATAATGACCTTGATGATGTGGATATTTGCATTTGTATTGTCCTGTCTCTCATTTTAACCTCCATGTTCATAACCTGTGATACAAGTAAACTGTGATTATATGTAGTTTTAATGTATAAATATATGTGTTTTAATGTATACTCGCTCCTAGAGGGCGCCACCTATGGCAAATAAATGATCTATATATCTATCAAACTGCATCTGTTAGCCAATCAGGGGGATAGCTGGGCGAAATAACTTTAAATAATTAAAAATAGGAGCACGTGAACAGAAAACAGAAACAGTGCCCATCTAAGGAATCATGCCGAAAAGTCTGCTTTTGTCCGACGGTAGGAAATATCAAAAGACCGACCGCCGGTAAATTGTTTGTCTCCGTGAACTAAACGTCATCATTGGCTTATTAGGGAATCTCGTAGAATATTGACAAAATGTTCGCAGGAATATTTCATAGCCTCACATCTAGATGGTATTTCTCCGACATCTTGGTATACCTAGATTGTTCGCAATCTGAAAAAATTGTCGGTGTGGTAGTCAAGGTTCCCATTCACCAAAACCGTCAACACTTCCGTCCCTATATACATACACTGGACCATGCATTCACAACGACATAGACACAAACATGGGACATTAGTTTACTTACCCCGGCATGTCGTAAGCAAGAACACGGTTGCCAACCAATTAAGAGTAATGAAACTGAAACAAACTGCCATGATTATCGAAAACGAATGGGTGCACAACTGCCGTCTCCTGTAAAGAGTGTGTGTCGGCCGAGCCAGATAACACTACAAATTAAGTCAGTTATACAATATAGAAATAGACATATAATGTTAATGATTACAGACAGTTTTCGACGCAGGCGAAAAGATATACGAAACTGATACCAGGAAGTTATGCTTTGCTTTGTACTTGGGTTAAACGTATTCAAGTTGATCATTTACATTCAGTGTGTCCTTCGTATTGGAATACAGTAGCGTGACAGTGTAATTCATTCGCACAAAGGTCGTTCCAAATATAATTCCCAAAAGATGTATGGAAACAGTGTGGGGAACAGGCTACTTCCAATCTTTGAATATCACAGAACTAAACAGGGAACCTAAGATTGATTCTTAAGTATTGAACAGTAAGACTCGATAATGCTTATCTTAACATGTTTAAGTATTTTTCCAGGATCCCTATCTTATTTTAGAAGCAGTAGGCCCGGATTTACAGTCTAAAACAAAGATATTACTGTACTGAGATATTGTGAATTCATTTTTAAAATATACCTGGAATTTTAAGATGTACCATTGTGAGGAATGGAGAAAATAAATGGTTTCTGTATAGTATTACAAAAAAATAAAAAAAGAACCACGGAATAGTATATCGTCACAATAATAAAATGTTGAATGGATGCTGTACCCAAATCCAATGAACGAATTTAAAAGGTGGTATGGCCTACTGAACTAATAATGGAGGACTATAGGTGAATGGACGAACTCTACCGTATCATAATGTGCATTGATCATGCGACCATGCCGTGTAATTCATTCCCCACCTACCTACCCTATATGATTTAATGTATTCCCCTATCTATCTTTATATCCAATTTCATCCAAGTTTAACAAAAAGAAGACAGTAATATCCTATCAACTTTCAGTATAGATGACCATTTGGATATCACGCTTACCAATATTTGATATTTTCTGTGTCAGATGCCACGAGTTCCATAAACGTTACGAAACATTGTTGTAGCTTGGTTAAATGGGGTTATATAACCAAAAATCCTCAAATGCAAAAGTTGCCATTAAAAGTTTAAAAAACATAACATTGTAGGGTTATAAAAAAAACAGTATTAAAACGTTCGGGGAAAATACTTTTCACAGAATTTTTCTTCAATATCAACATATTTGAGGCCGCCCCCGCAAAACTGGGTTACAGATTAGGCAACATTTTCATATGCACCTTAAACATATTTTAAAAGAAATTTAAGTGCTGGGATAACTTAATGAAAATTAGGATTAAGAAACGGCGAGATAAATCCGGTTGGGTGCTGGTTGGATTGGATGGGGGTAGAATGACCACCATAAATTAATTAAAGGGAAATGCCACCCTATGATGTTTACTTTAATTGAAAGAACTATCCGCCGGTGTCCGGAAAATATTTTTGAAATATTTTTCGGATTTTTTTTTTATTCGAGTAAATGGCATTTGAAAACGTATATTTTGGTTATATAGGGCGCAGCCATCTTTGTAAGTCTTCAGTCTTTTGAGATTAAATTGGCCAGGTCACGTGGTCAGCTGTGACGTAGCGTCGATCCGTCACTATATGTAGTCCATTCACTCGAGTTTTGACTTCTCCCAGAGAAAGACGTCTATTGTAATCCATAATTAGTCCTTTCATCGACAAGAAGAATGCCTGAACGCAAAGTTGTTGGCTGCACCAACAAACGGAGAAAAGTGTACAAAAGTTTTTTTGGTATTTTGGTATTCCTGATCTGAGAAAGCGCTCGGATATTTGCAAGAAATGGCTTCATAATGCCGGGAACGCTGCCCGTGATGTCAAAACGTATGTCTACCATAAGGAGAATTTAGTGTGCCAAGATCATTTCATCGATGACAGTTTTGAGAGAGATCTTAAGGCTGAGATCATGGGATATATACCGAGGGCTAAAAACTTAAACCCGATGCTATACCTACGATATTTCTGCACAAGAAACAGCCCAAGTGGAGGGAATCAATTGAATGGTATTCCTCTACGTCGAGTTGCAGCGTAAAATTTTGGGATATATTATCATCTGCTAGTTACTTCTGAGAATGCTTGTCAGCCATATAACAAGAATATCGTGAGGTCTTGTCTGCATCATTGTAAACTCTTGTCGGTTTCTCTTTTGAAAGACAATAGCTTGTGTTTATATATTTCCATTCTATGTCTTCTAGGGATGTGGTGCTGATAGTACATTCTGAATATGGTATTTCGGGTGCGGACGCGGAAGATCTGGCTACTGAATATGTGAGCTGATGTCCGTACTCTTATGAAATATGCGTTACCGGGTATTTTAAATTTCTGCAGTGGCATTTACTTGTCAGCGTAAACCTGAGTATCAATTCATCTCCTTCGCACCATAGCCCTTCTGTTTAACCCTGGTGAGTCTACACGTACTAAAAGCACACAGCGCAAGACTTGTGCTGATTATAACACAACGCCATGTTTGTGTGCATCTGCTACATTCAAAGCCTAGATCCGACATGCAGAAAACAGCCTTCTTACATGTATAGGGTTTTCGATTTCATAATCGAAATATCATATTCGTGCGATGTCATTATCATTCAGATCCTTGCAGGTATACAATAAATCTATTTATCACATATTTGCCTATGATACTGGACATTTAGCCCAGTTGGTACTAACGAATGGCACCGTTCCATATCATGATATGGATTTCTGCCCTCACGCGCGGGCCTAATATCGGTTATATGCCCTTATCGCGCACAGGAGTGGGTTTCCCATTAGGCAATCGTCGTATTCTCCCTGTATTCTTGTCGAGCGGACTTTTGTGCTTTCACCTGAATCTTTCTATGTATTAACATTTCACGAGGTATACGTAGTAATCCGATAATCGTTCTTGAATTTCAAATTTTTCTTGACAATATATATCGCGCTCAAACGTTTTGTGTATCGTGGAAATGAGACGAAGAAATTTCGCAGCATTGTCTCTATTCTACGGAGGGTCCAATTTTCGATGAAACAGTTTCATGTAAAATTAGTTTCTAACATTCTTGTTTTATCAGTTACGATGCTATCATTCATCTATAAATATGTGGTAAATAGATTATGATATACCCATTTCCATATCGTCCCTGGCATCAGCCCTTGTACCCCCATATCAGCCCACGGGCCTTCGATCCTCTGGATGATATGGGAGTCTCGGGCTGATACCAGGGTCGATATGGAAATGGGTATACAATAAACTCGAGACATATAGCTAGAGATAATATGATTGGTTCACCGCACTACATGTGACATGTGATATTATCGTATGTCACATGGCCGAGCCACGTGATTAAATAGATTGAGAATTAAGGTTTGATGTCGCGTTTAGCAGCGAGGATCAAACAAAATTCTAAGTATTCTAACAAGAACATGTCAACCACCCAGCAATCCAGAAGTAATCAACACAAGACACCGAAAGACATGTATATACATTAAAACTTATGCAAGAAACCGATTTTTTTTAAATAACCTAAGATACAGTCTCCTTTTACCCGATTAAAACATCTTCTAAAGTAGCTGCTCGATAAAAAAATCTGTAACAATCTTAAAATCTATACAGTCGATAAGAATATGTTTCACTGTGGCATCTTCGTAGCATGAAATACATCTTGGGACTGGTTCTTTTTCAGTAAATGTTCGTGAGTTAATCGTGCATGGCCGATTCTACATTGCCTAATCATGGCTTGATCGAAACGTTTTTGGCTCTTCTGATGAATGTAGCCTGTTTAACTAATGAAGTTTGTTATTATTTACAACATCCCATAAAGATTGAAACAGCTTTCCAACATAAGTACAGATAGATGGTCCGAAATCGCTATATGGGATTTCAGCAGGATCAACCTCATTATCTAGGGCTGCTTTAGCCATTTTATCAGCCTTAGTATTACTAACTTTGATGCCAAATTGACTAGGCAACCAACAAAACAATATCAATATATTGATCAAATCTAAAGTCAGATAATTGTAGAATATTCCAGTTGGTGGGATGAGTTGAAGTTTCACTTTCAATCGCTTGAAAGCATGACCGGGAATCTGAGAATATGAAATATTTGTTTTCCTTTTAGTGGACCCAATACCTTTCAAAGCCGACAATTTATCTTCAGCTTCTGCAGTGAATGTGGAACTTTTTCCTGGTAGTCGGCTGGTTTTAGTTTTGGAACTAAAGATAGTACCATATTTAGAGCCATCTGTAAAAATAGCCTGGTGCGATCCGTATTTTTCTCTCAGAAGACCAAATTCTTGTGTATACACGAGCTGGCTCGTATCTGCATTTTTATATTTGGTCAGTGTAGTATCTACTTCAGGTTTAGTAAACTGCCATGGTGGAATTGGTAAGAGCTTGTTAGTTAAAATTTGACTAAGCTTAATACCAGCTGTTACAATGTGTGGGCTCATACGAATTTCAAGATATGAACTAATGGAGGATTTCTGTGAATAGAAATCTACGTATCGATGGTTGAAAACACAGTTATGTGCAGGATTCGATTGATTTGATCGCAATTTTGTGATATATTGCAGCGATAGTTGAATTCTTCGAAGTTCTAAAGGAAATTCATCTGCTTCAACATATACGCTTCTTTTAGGGGATGTTCTGAACGCTTCAAGGCAAAGTTTAGTCCTTGATGGAGAATAGGATCTAACTTTGCCAAGTTTGACCTGCCTGTGTCGTTGTAAGCAATAGAGCCATTATCAAGTTTGGAACGAACAAGTGATCGATATAAATGGAGAAGCGTTGGCTGATCTCCCCTTCACTTATAGTTAGCAACTACAAGAGCTTTCGTGCACTTAACTTTCAAACAATTTATATACAATAAGAACGTTAATCAAATAGTTTGACGCTTTGCTAATACATGTATGTATCATCAATACAGCTGGTTGCTAAACTATATATTATCAATATTTATACATTATATAATACAAACATTATTGACGTTTGAAGTGGTGCACATGACAGTATACTGCCGGTTTTCTGCTGTTGTTATATGTAGATATCGTAATCAAGTGATGACACAGTGGTGAGCATATCGAATGAGTAGAAGCTGTATCGGGTATTTGACCTGAGCTTATATGACAGCCAGTTTCCTGCGCTGATCGCCTGGAAGGAGGAGAATTTTTCAAAGGCCTCGCTCACACACACCTGGTGTTTCTGGAAGTACATTCCGACCTACGTCTAGAATTCTCACTAGGTGATTGTCGACAAATTAAAAGATTCTCTGCAAGCATCAACATAGTGGTGGACCTCCCGAAATAGTTGTACTGATGACTGAAAACTTACACTCCCTTGGACTGGAAAGTTATCACGAAAAAGGAACCTCGTACCTTAAGGTGAACAATCCGCCCCAGATGAGGTATTATTGAATTTGAAAAATTAAAGTTCAAATATGAAACGCGTGTCTCTATTAGCACAAACTATGCTATTGTTTGGCCCCACTTTGTATAAAGTTGACAGTTTTGGGTTGAATAAAAAACCTAGTTTTCCTATATATAAACATATGAAGATAAATTATAACCACAAACATATTCACATATAATAAAGCTCTTTTGAATCGGCAGCAAACGACGTTTTGGTTATCGTTTATCCTTATACAAAAACAATGAAACTTTTTTTTTCTAATGGTAATGAATTTCAAATACGATAACGCAAGCAATGTTTCTGTAAGTGTACGAAGTGGCCGAATGGATAGAGGCGTGTGAAGAAGACTTATAGGTTATTGGATTATATGGTTCTGTATGGACGAGTCCTGGGCGCCCAGAGAAGGGACGAGCTCGCGAGTCCCTTCCCGGCGCCCAGGACGAGTCCATACAGAACCATATAATCCAATAACATATTTATTATACACTTACTGAACACAAATAAACGAAATAAAAAAATAAAGCAAAAAAACAGACAAACTCTTAATTTACGCGCACAATTAGTAGTGCTGCGGCTTTGGGCGCAATGATAATTAGTGATGCGGCTGACCTAGTTAACGCACGTGCGCGATGTTTCAAACAGATTCAGCCGTCTACAGTATCAAGATATTATTTACAGTTCAACATGATAAAACGAGGTAGCTATTGGAATAAATGTGCAATTATTGAAGACTGTTCCGCTAAAAAGACTGCTATAATTTCGAGAAGACGTTGCTGTAAGAGAAGTGGAACTCGATTGAGAGGCTGACTGGGGTTGTGGCATTGAGAAGAAGAATGTGATGGCGGGAATGTTACATTTTCATTACAAACGGACTGAACGTGAACTGAATTTTCTGCGACTTGAGACTGGGACTGAGAGCGGGAATTACCCTAAAGAATTTGTGACAGCTGTTTTTGCTCAGAATGGTCAAGTTTATTGTCGTATTCTTGGATACTTGCGAGTGATTTATGACCAGTGATTTGCATCACTTTATGAGGAGCAACGCCAGATTTTACCAGAGTTTGAACCGTGGTTTTCCTGACTGAGTGGTTCGTGATACGACCAGACAAACCCGCTGCTTTAGCTGCATTTTTCATTAACTCTCCCAAGCGATGTTCCCCCATTGGAGTGGGGTAATACCAGATTTGGGATTCTGGACCAAGCCGTTTCTCTGGTATGGGTGTGAGATAGAAGGGGCTATCAGCTGTTTTTCTGCATTCTGACAACGGGAGTGTGCGAGTCATCACAGCCGGTCGGGGCGTACAGGCGAGGTGGTGTCAGTCGAGAATCATCGCGGTGGCTGCCGTCCCGAGTCTTGCTGTCTCGCTCGGCCCATTCCAAAAACTTTGCTCCGTCAACGTCCTGCCCAAGTGTGATGTCACCAAAACGGAGTTTTCTATGTTCATCACGTCCTCTAAAGCCAAATATTTTGCCAAAAAAATAAAAAAAAGAGAAAATTGAAGACTCTGTGGAGAAGATGATCCGAGCTGCTTAGCTTCAAACAGCCTAGTTTCCTCTTCAGAAGAAAGTGACTGAGCTGCGTTGGACTTCCCACCCTTGCCTTTCTTCTTCAAGTCCATTTTCTTGGACTTGAGGGCCTCATTTGATTTGTGGAACTCCCTGGAGCGAAGGGATACCGCATAGCCAGTGTCCTTGAGATGTCTGGATGAAAAAAAAATCACGGTAAGAGATTTTTTCTTTCTAATCTATTTAATTTTAACCTAGTTTGAGTTTAAAGTTTAATTTTATTGCGAGATGTATATGACCTGGCTGATAATATATGATCCGTCTTAAATTTAAAAGCAGTCCAGTTTGTAACTAAACTATTGTGGATATAAGCTCGTTGGCTGTTTTTTTATTTTTTTTTATATTTTCAATGAATGTGCACGGCCGTAGTTACCTCTCAACGCTGTTCTTTATAGCTTCAAGGGAACACGGCTCCTACTCGCTGCCATCTTTTTCCCTAATTCCGATGAACATTTCCGCTAGATATTCATTTAGATGGGGAGGGCTTATATTTTCAATCACCCGTAGTTCCCGTCAATTTTCCCACAGCCATCTCTGAACATTTTTGACGTCGCGATTTGTGCTTGTAACTGTGTTCTTCTTCTTTTGTGAATCAATAAAAGCAGACACGTCTGTTACTAATGCGTCTCTACTAGTACTTGGAACTGGTTCAAGACTTTCTAAAGCTCCACTTAACTCTGTGTCAAATAGTGGCTCACACAGTTCTAAATATTCAGCATCTGTCATCAAATCATCAAAATCGTCAGCTGTGACGGTAGCCATGTTTGCTGTCGTCTGCTTGTTTACAAACAAAAAGTAGTCCGGCGTGTGTGTGTGAGGTCAGTGAGAAAAAATATTGGACAGTTGTCGTTTATACATAATATAGTAGGGAGTGGACAGTTAGGTGTATAATAATTATTTTGATTGATCGTCTGCTGGTTCGAATCCCAAAATATACTCCCAAAATCTTTTTAATAATTTGATGATTTTTTTTATTTCTTATCATGATTGCAATACATATGAGAAAGTTTGTTTTAGAAAGCATGCTCCGAGATGGTCTACATGTACATCTCATGATCAAGATATAATATTCAGCAAATATTAAGAATTTTCCCTTCACTTTATAGCCTAGTTTGGTAGATTAGAGATTTGCATCACACAACAAAATTTGGACTGATCTGATCATGTTATTAGTCGTATCAAAGCACGTTCACTGGGGAGAATTCGTACATATAGATGTGCCTATTATGAAGAGTATTTATAGCTGGTTGGGGAAGAGGCGATATCAACAATGGTCTTGCCGTTATGTTCGCGCTGTGGCAAGCAGAAAAATAAAAGGCCAAATGAGAAAATTATCTGTTGAGCAGTCTTAAGGGTTAAATCGACAGAATTCAGATAGCAGTCATAGCGGAACCATATGTAATCTTCGTCGACAACAGTTCTACCAGCAAAGACGTGTCGCAGCTTGTGGTCAGCCTAAACCCAGAAAGGCAGCCCCATCAAATGAAACTGATCGTGCAACAGAGAACCCCGCCAACTCCATAACTCTGTCCATCATGTCCTGTGCAGACATTCTATGTGTGCTATTTGCCAAGCGAAGAAACGACAACTGACAATCATGCCAATTGCGGCGCGCCTTCCAGCGTCAGGCAGTTCTGGTTCCAGAAAACTGTAGATGCTAGATGCTAGCCTTTATCCATTCTTCTGAATCATCCATTTATAGAGTAGGTTCTCCGACAATATTACCATCTATTTACCTGTGAGAACCCTCAGTTTTTCACAGAACCGTATTGCACAAAAAAACTTAATCAATATAATAAACTTAATCAATAGGTGTTGGACGAGTCTTCACTCGCCGTCTTCCTGGTCTTTACCCACACCTCGAACATCTATAGTTTTTTTCACTCCACCTGTTGCTCTTGTAACTTGTAACTCCTCGTCAACAAATTTGTGCTGGAATGCTCACTCTTAACCTAGACCAAAACATGTACTTGGTCTGTGGGCTGATTTCATTGGCTCTCTGTTTCACTGCAGTGCTCTTGAATTGTTTTCTAGGCATTGATGGGTTACATTTGATCCCATCCTAGGCCACTGCTTGGCTAGTCTTCTAAGCCCATTCATTGACTGAATCCCCACATGTCCTACATTGGGCATTATGCTCACACAGAAAACACAGAAGACAGAGTTTTGAGATCTCATTTTTTTTATTCAGTGAACAACAACGTGAGAACAACCACGTGAAAAAACTGAAGCCCAGAACAGGGGCTTTACGTGAAAAAACTTAAGCCCAGAACGGGTCTTGCACATTGAAATGAACGGCAGCCCAGTCATTTACGAGTACATCTCGGTCCTCGGCCTTGGGGTACTCGTCAAACATGTGGACGATCGTCTGCATGGAATGTCCCCGACATCGATGGTACAGGTAAAACAAGCAATATTTTCCGCATACACTACTGGTCAGGCTTTGCAACGTTTTGGTATTCCAACACCACGTCTCTGTGCCTTGATCCCTGAAGTGTGTTAAATCGGGATGGAGCGGTGGTATGCCGTACGGGTCAAAGTATTCGCCCTGCTCTTCTGTCAATTACACGGCCACCCAGTGTTGACCGGGCCGATCCATCGGGTCTGTATTCAGGACGTAAGCAGCAGGATACACACGATCTGATGGGAACACATCTCGGGCGAACA
Organism: Hanleya hanleyi; assembly: GCA_036873755.1. Classification (NCBI taxonomy): domain Eukaryota; kingdom Metazoa; phylum Mollusca; class Polyplacophora; order Lepidopleurida; family Hanleyidae; genus Hanleya; species Hanleya hanleyi. The sequence continues at coordinate 45,651 of JAVTVY010015475.1, forward strand.
CTCCTTGAAAGACCGTGCGTGTCCCTGGGTCATTCTCCAGACGCGTATCTGGTCTGTATCCATGTTAGGTGGCAAAGTCACACAGGACGTTACGGCTTTTATCGATTTGAATAGTGTTGTCAAACTCAGCGTAGCAAATCACATTGATGGTTTTCGGTAAAGGTGTCTCGAAATGCAGTTCCATGCGTAAGTTGCCTTTCTTGACGAGACTCAGTTGATGATCGTTGTCTAAGGTGGGGGTCAGAGCGAAACAGAACAATGTGTGTCCTTTGCCGAAATCGTATCGACTGATCATATTTCCCTCGTCTTGGTTGATTTGGTTAGTTGCTGTGAAGAGGTTCAGATAGCTCCGGATGTCATTGTCCGTTCCGAAGTTAGGTTGTAAAGACCGTGCCGGTACCTGTTGGCCATCCACATGTAGGCCCACGAAATTGATGTTGAACGCTTTTAGGTTGAACGGATTCCTCGAGAGAGTCCCATTATAACTGACGTTCTCCACACAGGCTAGGGTTAAACGCTTGGGCAAATCCCCAAGGAACAGGTTTTCTTGATTGCCAATCTTATTCCCTTTAGGGACGGAAATGACCTTGGTCTGTACTCGTCGAATCGGGTGCTGGGCTGTTTTTTTCTCCAAGGCTCTGATGTGCCCCAACTGTACACCTGGGCTCGGTTTGACTGCGTACAAACAGACTGGCTTCTTGGATGACAATGTTATACTCGAGGTCCTCATTTGGGGCCATCAAGGTAAACGCAGGCGTTGCCCGCACTAGTATTTTGACAGGTACTCCATTCAATAGGTATCGGTCCTGCAGGAATAAGTCCGCATGCAGACGTCTCATCATATCGACCGAGTGACTCTCTGCTGTGACATCCACTCTCTCCGTATAGCCGTCATTATCGGGACTCGCTTCCATCTTGCCTGGGGTATCTCGGTAGAACAACGGGGCTGTCAAATACGACTTTTTAGTATCACGCCCGTAGGATAACAGTGGTTCGGTGTAGGCTCGATACGGGTACGTGTTCGTTGAGGCGCTCACCAGTTTATCACTGAGGGCGATATCCACTTGCTGGAATAGCGAATGAAGCCAGAGATTCAATGGACCCACGGGTGCATCTGCTTTGAGTACAGACCCATTTTTATTGGTGATTTTAGCTTTCACATATAGATGCGTATGGGCTAAATCCAGGTAGGTCGTATCTGCGTTGGTGATGGTGAATTCAATGGGACCTGTGGCTGTAATGCTGGACAGCGGGAGATGCTCCACCCATTGACCCTCTTCGGCACTGGCCTGAGTAGGTGGGACGGTCCATAAATCAAATTCACTGTTGCTGAAAGGACACGACTCGGCGTGGATGAAAGCCATGTTGGAGAAAAGATATCCTGGGTCTTCGATGTGCGTCGTCGCTGGGTCGGTCGTCGACTGGTGCGTGGTCTCGGTGGTGCAGTTCTTTTATTCCCTACGACGCGTTGTACTTTGGCGACCAAGACGCCTCCTGCTTCTTTGGCTCGGCGTTTCAGTGCTTCTTTGGGTGCCGCACCGCCCAGGACATCACCCGCGACTTGCAGTCCATTGCGTACCGCTTGTTTGGCGATCGCTTTGATCCCACGCGTCACCAAGGGGAGGAACGTTTTGACGATGCTCCCGAGTATGTTCCACAGCCCATGTCCTCGTTGCATGCGTGTACCTGCAAAGACCGGAAACTAACCCCGGCCTGTTGGGTATAATAGTCCATATAGCTGCCTGCATCATACTCGTACGGCACCTTCATTATGCAAAGTGAACCGCTCGGACTTGACGGAAATGAAACGCCAGCATCACTTCCCCACTCTCGAATGCGATCGGTTGACCGGTGTCGTCTCTTACATCGATGACGATGGAGCTAAAATCGGTCTGACTGGCCGGTAGATAAACGATGTGCCTGAAACTGTGGATGACTTGAGCTCCATTATCGGAGGATGGCTATTTTACAAAACATACTTAAGGTTCACAAAATTTCGACGTGCAAAAATTAATTTATGGAGAAAAATGGGTGCCAGAAAATGTTAAAGCATAAGAATCCGTACCCCAGTTCCGCGTGTCGTTGACAGCAGATGTGTTGTTCTCCTCTCTCGTTTAGCGAGGGTTGTCTGGGAGAATCTGTAGACTCGTTATCAACATATAATAATATCGGTATAGTTGGTAATACATGCCTACACCATTAAAGCGGAAATGCTATTCCAGATGCTACATGTACTTGTCAGTTCGCCAGCTAATGTCACAACGCAATAGTAGGCGACTCTATCACTGCAAAAAGGGTTCTGAATTATTCGTGACGTCCCCTAGAGACTTATAATGCATCAGACTTCTCAGCCCACCCATGAACTCCTTGGGAGTATCCTATTGGCCTTCGGGTAGGATGAGTCGGGTTTCTTGTCCATCGTAGGTCACCTCGTACCACACTTCACCACCTCGCACGTTGTACCACGAGTAAGGGTTTTGGATATCCACGAGTCCACGTTTCCAGCGTCCAGGTAAATGCAACGGTTGCGATAAGTGGGTCACGTACTTGGTCAAGGTGTTGTCAGGAAACACATCAGCCGAGCTGTTACTGGGTAGGGTGAGGTAAAACATGACGAATGAGCTTTCCTGCTGCTGCTGTTGGTTTTAATACTTCTCCCAGCCCTTGGGCGCTAATCGTCGTGATGGTCGCGGTGACTTAGATCTTGGTGGTTGCAAGGGGTGGCGTGGTAAAAGGGGGGGAACAAATAGGTGCCCGCCGTGGTGGTGTTTTGGGGGGTGACTCCGGTTCCCACTCGGCTTCCCAAGAAGGTTGTGGAGTCTGTTGTTGTGCGCGCACCGGCGATTCATGCTGCATCCAGACCCAGCGCTGGGGGTTCCCCACCAATTCCTGTGGTACATGCCTGTCTGTCAAGCCTTGAGCGAAGACCTCCTCTCCTCGAGGATTCGTGTGCGACCTGCGTTGACGCATCGGGTCATTCACTAAATCCGTCATGTGAGTACCGGTGTAGTTCACCTTTATCATTCCAAGACATGGTAGGATTCTGTTTCACCCGTTGTAATACCAGGCCAGCTTGTTTCTTGAACGATGCAGGTACTCTCTTAAGGACTTCGTCTTCGACCCACTGTGGGGCTGTGGGTGGTACCCCTTGTAATGACGGTTGTTGGAGCGGTGCTGAGGTTTGTGGTGGTGGTGCTGCTGGGGTAGAAAGGGTTTTGTATTGGTCCATGAACGTCATGTACCGCTGAAGCGTTTCATTGTACTGTTGTACTTTCTCACTGTCGCTTACCCCCGGCCGTTGTAAGATCTGATGTAGCTGCTCATCGACTGTGTTTATCGTCTGCACCGTAGCGAGTACGGGGTACGGTGATTGGAGATTTTGAAGGAGCCGAGGTTCGACGAGGACCATTTTTTTTCGTGTAGTTCATTGTCGGCCGAACAGTTCACCCAATACTGGACCCAACCCGGAAGCCGCCAACGGTGCTAAAATGACCCCGAGAAAGCCGCCTTTCTGTAACACCTTTTTTCTTTTGTGTTTGAGAGACTCGTTTCTTGACTAAGGTTCGCGGACCTGTCTTATGCTTGGCCAAATTCGCCTTCTGAGCCGGAGTCAGTGGTACGTTGCCTTTTAAGATATTGAGTCCAATCTCACACAGACAGCACACGACAGCAGGGTCTGCGCCGCGTGCAATGGTTCGAACCAACTCGGGTGGGGCCGTCTTCAATACACGGAGCGTCTAAGCATGCTTCCGTACTCGAGCAGATATCATGTACAACTGATGCTAGAACCCACAACCCTGTCCTTTTTATCTACCTACCTCGTGAATATTGAACAGAGAGAGAGACAAAATTCAACCATGATGTTGCATTAATTCTTTTATTATCCCCAACATCAAACACACACCCCAGCTGGGGGGAATCACTGTGGGTGTGTTTACATTATTGTTGCATGTACACGTGGTGGGTCTCTCCGGGAAAAATACCGGTCCGTAGTCGAAGGTGGTCCGGGGTGGCTTGCTTCAGGTCGAAGAGCATATACATGTGCTGAGGGGTTGTCGCATCTTTAAAAGCTTCCAACGCAAACGCAGTGCGTCCAGGGTACACCTGTCTCGCCAGGTGCAGCACTTGATTGGTATCTCTCGGGTTTTTGAAGACCACCAGGTAGTGGGCATTTAAGCTGATGTTCCGATGTTCTTTGTTTTTACTGCATAGATTCTGCACAATGTAGATGATGCTGAGACGTCGATGATGGCTGCCTTTGGTAAAGAGTTGGGTGACCAGCGCATCCGTCTCCGCCATGAGATCATCCAGAACCACCAAGGGGTACGGTTCCAAATCGGCCAGGTTGGGTAGCCCTTCCACGAACGTGATGTGGGGCATTACTGCATACGCCGCCTGCCATTCTCCGTAACACCACACGACTCGGGCAATGGGTGGAGTAATCATGCTGTCGGTGTGTTTGATGAGCTTACTTGCGAAGTATGTTTCCCCGAAACCCGTCGGTCCGGCGATGACGCAGGTGAAGGGATGTTGCAACCGGGGGTCCATGGTTGGAGGTGTATCCGCTGTCGTGGTAACCCATTCTTGTAAATTTGGTACGAGTGAACTGCGGTCGTCGGTGCGTCGAGCTTTGGTACCGTTGTCGATGGGCGTTCACTGTGAGTGATGAAATCCGATGGATTTTCAGACGTAGTGGGTGCACTTGGTGTAGGTGTGAACTCTACACTCAATGTAGCCTGTACACGTGATGTAGTGGTGACGACTGGGCTCGTTTCGGTCAAGGGATAGACTGGTGCTATCTGTAGACTGGTTTGACTGGCGGTTGATGGTTGTGTCTTTGGTGGGATGAGTAGAGTGCTGAGATAGGCTACGTCGTAAAACACACCTCCGTACAACACAATCAGCAGGGTTAGCAATATCATTACAAAGCCCACTTGTGCTTTGCGCGTTTTGGGCGACGCTGTGTTCAGAGACGATTGTACTGTGTTCATGGTCGAACGTGGAATGAAGGATGATGGCGGTGGTGTCTGGTTTTATAGTCGTTTCACCTGGTTGATTGACCGCGACCCATCAATTGAAGGAACTGGGCCAGCCTTGCCATTTGACGAAATAAAAGTGGATGCCACGTCGACGTTCGGTTTTTAGGATGCGTCCCACCATGTAGTAGTCTTGCTTTGTTTTTACAACAGGTTGTAATTCCAGTTCGTAAAACGTCCCTAGCAACGGTTCCCCTTGAAGATCTTCCAGTTCGTAGACTCGCCGCTGTCGGGGTAGGCGCCGTTTAATCAGGAAGTGCTCATCGTTCCAGTTGGGCAAGTAACTTTTCTCGAACTTGCCCTTGACTTTACTGATCCGTACAGGGCTCCCGACCTTGAACTCCTTCTTCGGCATTCGCTGCGATTGTACGGGATACAAGACACGCCGGACTTGGGCTTCATTGCGTTGGGTCACGGTAATGGGGGCTCTCTGTATACTCCGGTGACAGGCTCGATTGAAACCACTCACAAGCTTCGGGACAACATCGATGTACCGTCTTGTATTCTTATAGGTGTAATATTTATACATGGGGCCTTTGGAAGTCCTGTTGAACCTTGCCACAACGGAAGCCTTGGTCTCGTTGTAGGTGTGAAAGAAGAAGACCTTCTGTTTCTTGAGAAAGGCTTGAAAAGTTCTGTTGAGGAATTCTGCGTCTTCGTCGGTTTGCAAATACAAGGGTTTGCGCCCGGTCTTGAAGATGTCCTTGAACGCCACTATGAGAATCGCCCCCATTTTCGTCCGGATGGGTACCACCCACGCATACTTTGACAGGATATCGATGCACGTCAAGATATGCCGATTTCCAGCGTTGTGTTTGGCAAAGGCGCTCATATCGACCAAATCCGCTTGGCATTGGGCATCTAGTCCTCCCTCGATGACCTGGTTCCGTGGAAAATGGCGGCGGGCAGCTCGATGTAAGGTATAGTGTCTTGTTTTTTTAACCAATCTCGGACTTGGGCACTTTGTATCCCCTGGGTTTGGCTGCTCGATAGAGAGCCGACAATGCACTATAGGCCGTGGGACTGTCGGGACTGTAGTATAAGTTATCCAACACCTTCTCCCAGCGCTTCATGGTGACAAAATGATAATGGACCCGGGGAGAATGGTTTATTTATAACGAAGTCTGATGTTTGGAGTCTAGCCGGATACTCAATGGCATCGTCGTCTGGATCATTGGTAGAAATTTGTTCATTGGGATTCACATTGTCCATGGTAAATGACCAGGACAACTCGTCTGATGACCACTTGATAAGCACTTGATCCACATATGCCACAGCATCTTCCAATGCAGACCATAGAACTGGGTGAAGGGTAAAATGCACTGTACCCCCATCTAGTCGAGCCAATTGAGCAAAGAAGGGACCGCGTCGGACGTACACATCGTGACACAAATGGATGAGGTCGTCGTCCAGTTCACCAGACAACACCCGTTTTAAATTGATCCAGCCCGCCCGGGACAGACAAATGTGAGTCGGGCACGTTTGTGTAGGGTCCGCATCACAGACCCACCTCCTCCATGATATCGACCTTATCCGCATAGACGTGCAGGAAGACATCGGGTGTCAAGCTGAGAAACGCCCGTATTATATGCTCCGTCATGGTCAGTGCGTGAATGGTACAAGATTTGACTGTCTCTCGTATTTATAGGGAAGAAACGTTTATGAACGTCAAAACATGGTGCATTATGGGCTTGCAACATGAAACGTACACCCCATATTATCTGTGAATATCTGGCGCTGGTGTCACAGTTCCTTTCTGGATGCTTTCATTTGGGTTCCAATGCCGTACCGGCCTGCGTTGTATGGATGCAATTGTCATTGGACTGACTGAGTCTAGCCGGATAATCAATGGCATCGTCGTCTGGTTCATTCCTAGATTTGGTCTTTTGTTAATTGGGTTCTGCTGCCGCTTCACTCAGGGCACGAGCCCGCCCCAACTGATCAGCTGACCGCTCGTCCGGTGTAAACAGCTGGTCCACAATAGGCACCACTTTCTGGAAGGCTGTCCACAGATCGAGGTCTAGGGTGAGGCCTCGCGTAGGGTCTTGGTAACGGCCCAGGCGTGGGAAGAAGAGTCCACGGTGTACGTAGATGGCATTGTCTATGTGGATGAAGTTTCCGTCGAGCTCACCGCTTAACACCCGTTTAAATTTTGTCCAGCCGTCCCGGTGTAGCGTAACCGTATTCGATACGGTCTCAGCGCGCGACCAGCAAACATCTCCACGGTCTTCAACGATGGTGACTTTATCTTCATAGACGTGTAACCCCACCTGGGGTGTAAGGGGAAGGATGGCTCGTAGGACTGGTGACATGTTTGACCCAATGACGAACGGTGAATGACAAATACTTTGACTGTCTCTCGTATTTATAGTCAGGTCCCTCGGTGACATGGTTGACTCAATGACGAACGGTGAATGACGCACACTGTGACCGACCCTTGTATATATCCGTTGCACATAAGTGCATGCGTGGAGACACTAAAGAGCCGTTCTTTTTCTGTCGTTGTCATTGCCACAGCGTCAGGGTCAATAGAGCAAAAACCATGACGAGGCCAACGAGCCGTTGCTGGTTCCGGCGTGAGCGCTCGTGGTCCATAGCCCGGGCATAAAGGATGGCTGTCATAGTCCAGTAGTAGTGAGTGATAGTACACACTCCATCGAGTCCACTGTGTTGAGGACCGCTTCTGTGAACTCTTTCAGGATTTGGCGTCGCCCCTCGTTGTCGTTGCCATCTGCTAACATGGATCGAACCACTGCTCGGTAACCCGTGAGTGAATTAACCACGGTCGCATGCTGTGAAATGCAAGTTGCATAGGGATAGGTCTCCGTCATGGCTCTGCAACAATAGGAATGGAGGTGTGGGATCCAGAGGGCCGTGTTTTACAGACCCTGTCACACATGCGCGCCTACACGTAGCTCTACGGGATACATGCATTCCATACAGGCGGTGGGAAACCCGGATGTTGAAAGTACATGCATAAGGTCTAAGGAAAAATTGGAACTCTTGTGTGTTCGGAGGTAGTTTTAGTGAAACCCGAAGTGCTGTCAGACACACTTGCGCAGAACCCACACCACCAAACCACAACCATGGGCCCATATGGGTTTAGTACACCTAACACACTCCCATGTGTATATTTCTGTACTACGAACAGATTGCGCATGCGCAGTCTTGAACACGGACAAACCAGGAGTCCAGCCGGATGCTCCTTCATGAGAGCTTCAAAATAAGACCTCATACGACTCCATCGGTCACAAAGTGGCCCATGTCGGCCCCACAATGTCTATTTCCATACCCTTTTCCCACAATTTTCTGTCTGCGCATGCGCAAAATGTTGACAACGGTCGTGACACTAGTCCAGGTGGATGCTACTTCACGAATGCTTCACATTGATACCTCATACGACTCCATCGGCCCATTAGGGGCTCACCTAGATCCCAAACATCTATTTCCATATTTTTTGTCTACAGCGCATGCGTAGAATGACGTCAGTTTTACGTCACAGCCACCCAGTCGGATGCTCCCTCACGACTGCTTCACAACGATACCTCACTCGACCCCATCAGGCCAAGAGTGGCCCATGTCGATCCCAAAACGTTCCTTCCAATGCCCTTTTCCCACAATTCCCTGTCTGCGCATGCGAAGAATGTCGAATACGGTCGACACACTAGTCCAGGTGGATGCCCCCTCACGTATCCTTTACAACGATATCTCACTCGACCCCATCGGCCCACTAGGGACTCACCCAGACCCCAAAACGTCTATTTCCATACCCTTTTCCCACAATTCCCTGTCTGCGCATGCGCAGAATGTTGACATCGGCCGAGACACTAGCCCAGGCGAATGCCGCCTCACATATGCTTCACATTGATACCTCATACGACTCCATAGGACCACAAGTGGCCCACAAAACATCTATTTCCATATCCTTTGTCTACTGCGCATGCGCAGAATGACGATATCCAACCCCACACCCACCTCATCGGTTGCCCCCTCACATATGCTTCACAGTGATACCTCACTCGACTTTATCGGCTTATTAGGGGCTCCCCTAGATCCCAAAACGTCTATTTCCATACCTTTGGTCTACCGCACATGAGCAGAATGACGATATTCCCGAATGACCCATCCCATCGGATGCCCCCTCACAGATGCTTCACATTGATACCTCACTCAACTCCATCGGACCATCAGTGGCTCCCCTAGACCCCAAAACGTCTATTTCCATACACTTTGTCCACCGCGCATGCGCAGAATGACGATATGTCAACCACACACCCAGCCCATCAGATGCCCCTTCACGGATGCTTCACATTGATACCTCATACGACCAGATCGGACCATCCATACCCCATACAGGCATTTTCCCGTATGGATTTAATATGCAAATGTTCGAATCAGGGAAGATAACCCGGAATTTGCCAAAAATCACAAAAGTGCATCAACAGTTACCTCCCCATTGGAATTCTTCTGTGTTGGAGGTAGTGTTTGGTCTCTTGAGCTGGTGGCGCCCCCTGTTGGATGCAAGAGTTATCTCCCCCGACAAAGTAGGACTTTAAATAGCTTTTCTATACTACTGCCGTCCATTGCGCACCATGAATATTTGTTTCTCTGTTAACTGATAACTGTAGATATAAATTTCGTATCCTTTATATTGTTACCGCCACATTGGCCTTGATCGAAAACTCGCGTTTTGTTCTACTCAGAAATTTGTCCCCATCTTTAATGCAATCTGTAGAGTTGCTACTGCCGTAGCTCATCAACTCGAGTTGCTTTTTCATCACCTTTCGTATGAAGCATCATAGATGAATTCAAAACGACGTCATGAGTGGGTCATCATGATCTGTAGCTATTGATGCTCGGGACTGGAAGCTGTAATGAGATTTTTTTATGGAGCCCATAGCTCCGACAAACTTCACGTCTGAGTTCTATAACATTCTCTTGCGTTGCCATCGGATACTGAAACTACATCGAGAAATATCAAGATAGGCACTTCAGACGAAAGAGAGAGAATTAAGGTTTAATGTCGCGTTCAGCAGTATTTCAGCTAAATAGCGACGATCAAACAAAATTCTAAGTATCCAAGGTAATAACTCAGTAAAGTAATGCATTAAAACATGCACATATATTAAAATTTATACAAGCCGATCTCTCTCAAATAATCGGAAATACAATCTTCTTTTACTCGACTAAATAGATCTTCCAAAGTAGCTGGCCGATAAAAGTTATCTCTTACAATCTTAAAATCTATACAGTCGATAAGAATATGTTTCACTGTGAGATCTTAGTGGCGAGGAATACACCTTGGGACTGGCTCTTTTTCAGTAAATGTTCGTGAGTTAATCGTGTATGGTCAGTTCTACATCGTCTAATCATAGGAACCCTAAATCTACACTAAATATTAGGTAAAACAATATTCGATATTGCTATTCATTTGAAATGTAAATGGACGCTAGCAAACATTAAAATCATGTTAATTGGTAACGAGAAAAGATAACCTGAAAACGTTTTAGATTTAGCCATCCTGGATACTGGTTAAGTTATTTAACTAATTTTTGATAAAACTTTAAATATATGATTCAAAAGTTGAGTAGAGTGATCATAACAAACACCAAAAGCATATTATAATATCGACCGCTTAATATTATGATCCTAATTTTGTTTAGTGTGTCAACTCAGTTTGTATAATTATTAATTTTGTTGCGATTATAGTTATTAATAACCAAAGCAGTTATTATGGATAACAGCTTCTTTGTTTATTTCCTAGTGATGTTCCGCTTTTGGTTACTATAACACCGTATTCAAACGAAATGATAAATCGGTTCGTTTGAACTTGCAGTTTTCCGGTTGGCAAAACGGATTTCGCGGCCCATCAAGAACATGAATGCTAATCTTCATTTACATTTCATTATACATTTCCTTGTCCAATACATATATTTACAAGCACTGTGGTTTAAAAGAGTTAACAAATCAACAAATAACTTGGTTAACTAGCATAGTATTAATCTATGGGGTTAGCGCTAGTCCAATACTAAGAGAGTGTGGAGCACAATGCTGTGTTAGACAATGAGTTGTGTGAGTGAGTACAATGAGCTAGTCTTTTACAGTGGAGACGAATACAATATGCTGATTGACCAGTCCAATAGTTTAATAATAATAATAAACCATAGAAAATTGTAAATTAACAAAATAACACATATTAATATTATGCACATTGAGAAATAAATTAAATACATAATTCATTACAGATACACGATCATGGATTTAGACATTTTGGCGATCTGCTGCACCAGAGAATGTATTACATCGCTCGTTTCCCTTGAGGTCATGTTGATAGCTTGTCCACATAAGTTTTCTTCCAAATATGTGATACTAATGCTAATTCAGAAATGGTCTCTAGCACCTATCTTCTACAGACGATATGTATTTACCCACAGGATTACAAAAGGTAAAACACTAGCTCGCAGGATCTAATATATCTGAGCAAACTAAATAACATAAATACAACAAATCAAATAATAGGCATATTAAACAGGCTGATATTAAGAGGCATTGATCAGTTAAGCATTAATTTACAAAGGTGCAAAGCATTCGAACGAAAATAACTGTAATTACATTTGAATCGATCCATGACTTAACTATATAATCTCCCAATACTTTAATACTTTAATGACCAGAAACGAACTAGTCTGGGGATAACAGAATCTGTTTCTATATTAAATATTTAGTTATTATAGGACATCGATTGTAAAACCAGTAATTATGTCTACTGGTATGGTTGTGAAAATGTAATCTGCATTCTTATTGTATTTTAAAATAAAAGTATAAGCCATGCACAGGCCGAACACTTCAAGTTCCCAAGTGCCGACCTCGCCGTCATCACAATACACACAATAACATGTACGGGCGAGTTTAGCCAGCTTACATTCAATGGAAGAATGGTTAACAACAGGTTTGAACAGAAGCCACTGAACAGACATACAGGAAAATTACATTGCCTTAATTTCAGGTACCGGTATATAAAAATGGAATAGCGGTGAAATAACCGTCTGCATGGACTGAAGAGAACCAGAGTTAGACTAACACATAGACAACGTCCAAGTTCAAAGTTTTGTAATATGTTGTAATGTGAGATACATTTGTATCAATATTAGGCGTCTTTCAATGGATATGAAGTGTGAATCCCTCGTTGATTTTCTGGAAGACACACAGGTACTTCATCCATGCAAACAAGATTATCCCAATATGGAGTCTTCTGTGACAGTGACGTTGGTTAAAGGAGAGATCCGGGACCAGGATTCTGCTGACACATTGATTCAGTATGCTATGTGTCAGAAGTCACTAGAAAATGCGACAGACGAACAAGTAGAAGAATTTCTGCGACAATTTAACTGGGAATTCTCGGTACCTATATCCATCTTTTCGCCTGCTGGGAGAGCTATCTGTACGCCTGCTGGACGAGCAGGTGAACGAATAACGGCCGAACACGTGGACCGATCACGAACGGAAGACAGAAAAATGGACGAGAGAATTAAACTAAAGACGGACGATTCATGGCATGTACATAGCTCTCATATATTGGACAGGGAGAATGAGAAGGTGATGAATCGCAAATTTTATTTATGTGAAACAGGATAAGGATGTGACGGGTTTGACCAGACATAGATCTGGGGACTATGACAGACACGGTGAATCACTGCAGTTATTGTATCATTATGAACGATGGTAGTCATATATTACTAGAGAAACTAGCAATCAGCAAAATATCAAAGCGCCTAAAGTATCAGACCATTGATAATGAAATATTTATAGTTTTTTTTTTTATGATTCTTAAAGTTGCACCTCTCGTTTTGTGTCTGTCGCGATCGAGAGACAGCGCGATTTTAAAATTAAAATATTAGAGTGGCATTGGTAATATTATTACATTAATTTGTCAACCTCCTAGTCGAAATGGTTAAACATATCGGTATTCATGGAAATGGGGAGCGGCCGATAGGGTGTCCAGTTTACTAAAAAATCATCGTTGATAATCTCGAAAGATAAATGTTTCTCGCAGAAAGTGTCGTTTCACTTCGCCTAGGAATATATGATATAAGGGGAGACGGGGGGGGGGGGCGGTGGGGGAGGGAGACACGGCCTTTCTACCCCTGCAGAGATCAACACCGATTTGACCATTAGAGTTAATTAGCAGTTCTGATGTTTCAATATGTAGAATTAGTCTGGTAAAAGCAGATTCAAATTCAAAACCCTCGGATTAACCCGAAACGACCAGCATGCAATACAAAATGCCGCAATATATATACTTCCAGTGTCTATTTGAAAATGGCAGTTATGCTAGTCTGCCTCCACCTTATTTGCAGGCCCACGTGGATTATTTTGAGAGCGAAATATGCGCTGTTGCATATAGAAAAACACATCAGTTTAACAAAAACACTGTTAATGGTGATCGGAAGAAATTGATACGCCAAATATATTTGGAAAATAGAACCAAAGAATAGGATGCATCGTAATAAAAATAATTTGTGGCGGATGAGATTTGATCCCACAACTTAATGGAACCTCGTTCCTCCAATTTATCACGGGACAGCTGCCGAGTTACTAAGGTTTGACACCTTTAAACCCTGTCCTAGATTATATGATAATACGACGGACAGCACGTCATGGGGGACAACTAATATTGCCAAGGGTGTAATAGAGCAAGTTGTCCCCCATGAATAGTTGTCCGGGCGCAAATATAATATATAGTGCATTACAACATGTACAGGAGTAATATGTATCGAGTGGGCAACTGGTACCAGTCAGGATAACCACTACCAGGCTGAACAACCTGTACTGCGGGACAATCATTATTGCTATACCGGTACGTCGCGTGTTTATCGCAAGCCGTCGAGTAATGATCGAGCAGATTTTAGGTTGATTTGACCCAATATCCGCAAAGAGTGTGTCTTCCTGTAACAATTACTGTATATGTCAGTGGGGTATGTTCACATCTACAATGAACAAAGTATTGAAACCATGTAAATCTCCTTTCAGCATCATGCAGACATGCAGTTGGACAACAGGCGCAATCAACTCCTCGATACCCGTATCAATACCTCCTCTTTGATTTTGTCCCAACCTGGAATAGTCGGTACAATTCCACAGCTAACTGATCTGTCAAGAAAAATTGAAAGCATCAATGAAAGAAGTTCGGGTTTTCTACATATACCGAATGATCTGGAAAGCTCGACTCTTCTGCCAGCAACTACCAATGTACCTGAAATTGCTGACAAGGACAGAATCACTCAGCATAGGAGTTATAACTGCAGGAAAAATTCATACCAGTGCTCAGCGTGTGACTATAATTCTGTCAAAAAATTTAACTTGATCGTACATATGAGAAAACACACTGGCGAGAAGCCATTCAGGTGTTCTGTTTGTGACTATATATCTACCCAAAAAGTTGGACTGATGAGACATATGAGAACACACACTGGTGAAAAACCATACAAGTGTATGGTATGTGACTACAGATCTGTTCAAAAGGTATCACTTGATGCGCATATAAGACAACATACAGGGGAAAAGCCATACAGATGTCCACAATGTTGGTATGGGTCCGCACACAAAGCTGGCCTTACTCAACATATGAGAAAACATACAGGCGATAAACCATACAAATGTATGGTGTGTGACTATAAATTTGCCCATAAGAGAACACTCGCTGAACATTTAAGAAAGCACACAGATGAGAAGCTATACAAATGCTCGGAGAATACGCCTAGTCCTACTCAACAAACAGCTGTGGATGGATATAGAAGAACTGACATTGGTTGTAAGCCAAATAAATGTACTCATTGTGAATATAGCTCTGCATCCCGAGCAAATGTCGATAGGCATATGCGCATACACACTGGTGAAAAACCATATACATGTTCTCATTGTGATTATAGATCGATCCAAAAAAGCGCTGTTGTGGCACATATGAGAAAACACACTGGAGAGAAGCTATACAGATGTCCGCATTGTGATTATGGATGTACTTACAAAGTTGGCCTGGTTAGACACATGAGAACGCACACAGGTGAACAGCCATGCAAGTGAAGGATGTTGAATACGGTTGTGCAAAAAAGGGTTATTTTTTGGAAATAACAGAAAGCACGCAGAGGAGAAGTCATAGAAATACTCATGAGCGTGATAGAAATACTCATGAGCGTGATAGAATTACTCATGAGCGTGATAGAAATACTCATGAGTGTGAGCAAGAGCACAGGTAAGTTCATCAACCAGCTGTTGATGAATAAACGAGAACACACACGGTTAATATGTCACACAAGTGTTCTCAGTGTGACTATAGCTCTGCTTTCCGAACAAACCTTGATAGGCATATGAGAATACACACCGGAGAAAAGCCATGAAATTAATGAGTTTTATTTTGTGAGCATAGAGCTCCCTAAAAGGATACTGTTCATACACATATTAGAACACACAATGGTGACGAGCCTTTCAAATTTTCCAAGTGTGAGCATAAGTATGCTTTCCGATCAATCTAAATGGATAAATGATAACACATATTCGTGAACAACGAAACAAGAGGCAATCTGGGACAACGTTTTAACCACTTTGGAAAAAAAATATCTACAGCTGAATATGAGACGATACATGCACGAGTATGCTTGCAGCGTAAATAAACTATATACTTGAAGTAAGCTCTTGTTGAGGATTTCACGACTTTTTATGACTGAAAGAGGAAACGAAAACAATGTCTGTTTTTCAGCTGCACAGTGCTAATTGGAATGACAGTAAAATTGAGTAATTGAATATTTTCATATAAGTCACCGCCCATAATTGATTAATGAGATATCAACAGGGGTATAAATGTATAGCTCAACTGCTAAAAAAAATTCCTTCCGTCGTATTTTTTATTTCTATTCAAGCATGAAAAATCGAAAATTTATCGAAATTCCGCCGATTTTGGTAAACTATGTGCATGGGTCTTTCACACTAATCAAAAATGTTGTAGAAAGACGCATCACCTATACGAAAGCCGCGATGGATGTTTAATTTTTGGGCGCATGCTCGACTCCTGTGTTCCGAATTCTGAGCTCTGTGTTTTGAATTCCGACTTGTGCCACCTGTATTCATTGCTAATTAATCACGCGTGATCCCCTTTCAGAGCATCTCATATAAACTGTACTAGGCGTTTGATGGTACATGTGTTAGTTCTATTCGTGTAGACTGATGTTTATCTTTCAAAAATAGGAGGAGGTCTACCAGGCAAAAATGATAGAGATAATGACAATCTGAATGATTAACCATGGACATAGAGACCATGGGTTGAGTAGTACGAACAACAACGTATGAATATGTTGCTATATTCACCTCGGCCTTCGGCCCCGATGAATATGGTCTTCTCAGCTCCACAAAACCGCATACTGACCTCATTAAAAGGCTGTAATTGTATAATATTTCACATAAGCAAGCATTTATCCACCGAAAAGACCTCACCTAGAGTTATAATCCATATAGTTTGTCCCCAATAAGCCACAGTTTCGGCCTCGGTGAATATAGTCTTCTCAGTTCCACAAAACCACATATTGACCTCATTAAAAGGCTGTAATTGTATAATATTTCACATAAGCAAGCATTTATCCACCGAAATGACCTCACCTAGAGTTACAATCCATATAGTTTGTCCCTAATAAGTCACAGCAATACAATACTTTTCAATAACATTTTATTTTCTTAAATTTGAATCTTCGGATATACTCAGTGACAAACATCAATTCCATGGTACAATTTTCCGGTCCTCATCTACGTATGTTAACGTCACAAACCACTAAAATAGCCTTACTTAATATGAGGTAAATAGGCTGCGCATATCATGAGAACGCCATATTTCTAAAAAGGTAGCCCACCTTTTCGATCAAACATATAAATATAAAATATAGAAATATGTATTCAGAATGCATTCGGCAGCATTTTGTAGAGATACGGCCGAAATAAATTGACATGTTTTTCCTATTAAAATTCTAGAAGGTTGTTTGGATTATTTTTTTTGGTGTTGAATATTATAGAAACGTTTGAAAATAGATCACATACCTTTTTTTTACCCAGTCAGATGTAATGACCAATCCAATTTCACTGGATGTCAAGCCCTGATTATAATCAATGGTGGTTTGTGACCTTTACAGTAATCTTACAGTGAGACATTTGAATGGAGCCATCTTAGCCCTACTCCAGGCAGCTGATCTAGCTTATCCATACACCATCTTCCAGGTGACCCAGCCTAAATCCGTACCATGCTGCATGACCTGGTGCTAATATGTCATCACATACGAACCCATAACAATGTTTCTTCTTTTCATGGAAGGAAACAACAACACAACTTCCGGGCAACATCCCGGCTTGACAGTCCCTGATACATTCAATTACACCTCATTTGGTACCATTATAATCCGGATAGGCCAGCAAAGATTTATGATGTACTTTCTGCCAAACTGAAGCAAAAATAAATACTACTGAATAATAATGAGCAGAACTTATCGATGGAACCGTGTTCAAACCAATAATGATATTTGTACAAATTTCAAATACACTGGTTGGGTTGTAGGTTTCATGTCCTTATTTTATATGAGAAGTTAACGATGATACCAACGTCAGATCCGACATTCAACAGTCAGCCGTTGTCCATGAAAAAAATTATATTACATCTGCAACTATATTTGATTACATTCTCAAAAAGATCCAGGAATCTCCATGAAAGTCCTGGTCACACATCCGCAACACATTCTTCAGAGATGCAAGCCTGGCTTCCAAGACATACTCTCTGAATCCAGAGTAGAGGACCGCAAAATGTATCTAAAATCATAATTCTCGACTGAAATTTCTGAAAATGATTATGAAAGTGAAGAGAGAGAGAGAGAGACAGAGCGAGAGAGAGAGAGAGAGATAATTACGGTTTAGCTTCGATCAAAATGACCCGATCATTCAGGGTGAATCATGATCTCCGGGATAATGGATTAACGGCCGCGGCGAACTGGCGTACTGCACAGACATTCCATCTGTTCTTGAATGACAGATGCCAGGAATAGAGAAACATTTTATTTTGCCACTTTCCTGTAGGGCGAGAATGAAACTTTAGTGCACCTCTAATTTTGAAAAAAACAAACTTTGTAGACCTATGTCCCATTCGACACAGACGGTTTCATTCAGTCCATGATGTGAGCGCATCATAAGCAATCATTTATGTACTCATGAAAATATAAAAGTAGAAATGATTAGTTACAGTCAACGGTTCTCTTGTTGCGTTAAATTATTGATGGATCACACATTGTATTTAAATGAGTCAGCTATGATGATGTTATTGTATCCGTTAATACTTGTTCGTCTGAATGTTGCTATATTAACAGTGGTGCGCCATTCTCTGTTTTGTAAATAAGTTAGTGTTATTTCTGTCCGTCTAACTATCATTCTATGTAATTTTCATATTGGGAGAGGCGTTGGGATAGGCTAAGCCTGTTCGCCGATCCCAGTTCACCATTTGTGAATAAATGTATTGTTTCAACCAACGGTTCTCCTGTTTATGTTATATATTTCAAGTGATTTATTTGTTTCTTTTCGGATCTGCCAATGATGTCTTGCAGTCCATGTCCTTCGAGGGATATCTGTCACCGGAAATACCCGAGAAGTTGCGAATGAGGAGATATGTGATGTATTATATAGTATATATAGCGCAGTTCACATGGTTAAAAAATACAAAACTTGATTATCATCGGTACACAGTCAATGCAGCAAAAATGCATATTTACAACAGAACTATGCGAGGATGTGTACATTTATTTTACACATTTGCTGTGTACCCTACAGAAAGTATAGTGATCTGTACCCTAATTATGGTGTGTACATGAAGAACCCACCAGAACACGGTTACTGTGATACAAAATGCACATTTTCATCGGTGTGTACCGGACAAATACTACATGTGTCGTGTATTTTGAAGACATAAACTGTGACTTTTTCTAGCGAAATGTGTAATGTGGGAGTATATCCGCGCATGCCATGATGTTATAATATTGAGGTAGACATTCATTGGATTGAAGATGATTCAAAGTACAGTAATTCGAAATACTCTTCAAGTTTAAGACAAGGATAACTTTTAAACCGAGGTACAATATGAGGTTAGCCTAGTTTTACGTATACTTTGATTTATCCTTTTAATTTGGTGGTAATATCCTTATATGAATTAGGTCTTTGGATTATGAATACGGAAATTCTTTAATGGACGACGGCTGAATATCGGATTATGGATTAAACGCTTGTATATTACAGAGTGACACAACGTGGAGTCGATACAAGCAATACTACCGAGATTGTGATGTCTCATAACCTCGCGGAGAATTGGTGGCCTCTGTCGTCACGTGGTCAAATATGGAGGCGCTGTTATCACTTGTCGCCAGTACCAATGCAAGTTAGCCACCTGACAGCTAGCTGTGTGTAACTCATATTGTTGTTTGTTTATCTGATACTTCATATCCTCGACCATTTTCGACCACCGAACTCAAATACATAAGCAGGGCTTAAATAGATAGATATGGCTTTATACTGCAACCAACTTAGGAGCCCCATTATATAGTGCTACAAATAGAGTCGGGGATAATGAATGTTTCCTTTACCTAACATGCAAAAGGGATAATTCGCTTCGATCTACTCTGAATATCATGCAGATTAGTGAAAGAACGCATAGGCTTTAGCATCAAAAATGTCCAAAGCAGTTAAACTGCTGATCACAATACTATCAAAGCGGAAAAAAAGAAAAATTCTGTGGGATATTTCTGAATTGTACTAGAAATGTCATATAATCAGCCTTAAATGAAGGACACCATTTCCTTCAATTTTGCCTTCAAATCATTCTATTTCGCATCATAAGATTTACGCCAGAGCTTTTGCACGAACCATATATGTGGACTGTTATTACAGTTCTTTCTAAAACTGTGATCGAAGTTTTCGGACAAACAACACGCGGTATCGCTTATAATAAAATTCAGTGTATGGGTTGGTCTGAAGCGTGCATTGCTCGCGGTAATTACGTTGGTTAACTTCCCAGACACATGAAATCAGCAATAAATAATAGAACGTGAGTATGTTATCAAGCGCCGCCAACAGTGCTGTTTCGGTATTTTTTCTCACAGAAATTAAAACCCCTCTTCCTTTGCTGTTGTTTCAAGCCAACGGATTTTCACAGACGCACTGTGGCGCAGATTATCAACACCGCTACTTCCGATTGTCAGTATAACCCTTCCCAGGCAAGCTTATGTCAGAAATAAACTTTGTTGATATAATCCCCTTATTTGAACTATATCACAAAACTCAATATCTCAGTAAAATAGAATCTGCAACGAATAATATCAAATTATAAACAAATTGCACGCCGTGGTTAATACACCGGTCAAACACGTAGCTTTCATTTTTTCAGTTGAAAGTTTGGTCCAAAAAACGGATGCTTCCATATCGTTATTATTCAGATAATATCCCGTTGATGTGTCATTTATTCCGCGACGGATACAGTCAGATATACAAATATGTATCGATGTGAGAGAAGACCATTTAATTATATATTCATATGTTATATATAACAGGAAACATCAGGACATAGATGTACCGAATAAACGAAGAATAACATGGAAAACACCTTTAACAGAATCATTTTTCTGCACTCTATTTTGGCTGCGATACACGTATGCGACGAGCACCCCCGAAATATGGTATCCGCGCAACAACTACCCCAGAAGTTAAGATAGGTCAAATTAACGGCACCAAAACACGGACATATTAAAACCGGAACCCCATTCGAGATTGCCCTTCAATTTCGTATCCATTTCGAAAACTGGGACTTTACGATCGAGATAGAACCCCTGGAGCAAAACGGGACATGTCGCCAGGGGTCCCGGCTCTGTTCTCCCGATTTCAGCCGAGAAATTTCGCGATTCATCTCGAAGGCGTCGAGAAAGTGACTCGATTAATTGGACGTGACCCCTTGCCAAAAAAACAAAAACGTGGGGCTCTGCCTGATGAATCGAGTCCTTTTGGGGTTGCAATTCATTGTGGGATGGCAGAATTATACCAACACTGCAGACTACACACCAATTTCAAAAGAAAGAAATGGATACATAAGACCGAACGCAATATATGAGGGTCGGGCGAGGGTTAGTTTTGAAGACGGGGGTGGGGTTTAGTGCCCGGGAATAGGGCATACTTCCGAGGGTAGTGTAAGCTACTGGAACATATGATGGTATAGGATCGGGCGAGGCTTAGCTTAGGAGATAGAGGGTGACGCTCGGCGCCCCGGTATGCTCGCAACGGTAGTGGTAGGTGTGCTGACATGAAGTCACGGAAAGCTTCGTACACAGGAAACAACCACACTGACAGCTGCATGCCGTCATCTGTCAGCCCGAGGAACCAAAATGTCAAAATCCAATTCAATTCAGGAAATTGATCGTGTGCACTCAAACTTTAATTAATATACTGAGCTGTGTCCTTCATTTAAGCCAATACGAAATTCAAAACTAACAGGGGAAAACCCTTCAGATATTTCACATTGTACTTCAGAAATGAAATAATGAAATAAATAACCTGTTAGTAGTTACTATAAAGGAATATATTGTAGGTGATTCGAGATATCTGTGTTTAAAGGTGAACTGCAAAGCTTTAAATTTTATCTAAAAGGTTGCTTATATACA